>MU932120.1:0-11090 GCA_036418165.1 Cooperia oncophora | reverse complement strand
TGCCCACATTACCATTTATTCATTACTACATCCAGCATTTCTGCTCTTCAGAAATTCTGAGCCTCCTCAAGTTATTTCCTAGCCTGAACGATATGAAGGTGTCTGCTCGCACAGTGCCTCATAGACCATGTGAGACGAGTTCATGGGGTAAGAAGGCATTACGCTGTAGGTTCAGTGTTCTACCTCCACACGAACTTCCCCAATATTCACACACTGCCACCGCCACCACCACCATCTGACAGCATAGTAGGAGCACCACCATTTCCTCCAACCCCTGTCATACTTGAACGTCCTCCGGGAGCTCCCACAGCAGTCACTGGATATCGCCAGTTGGAGCACCAACGGCAGTCGTCGTTTCAAGTTCGCCGTCAGAACAAATTCCAATTTACGACCTTTCATGACATTTCAAATGCTTTAACCGTTTGTCACGTTTTCATAGCCGGCCTTTTAGGTATGGACACGTTCATTTTTCAAAGTTCATTAAAAAACGTGCGATTGTTTTGATTCAGCGCCAAAGTTCGGTATAAACACGAGCTTCTACGAGTTCCTATGCTCGACGGCACTGTGGGATCTGTAGGATCCTTTTGACAAGTCTGATACTCAGGGCTAGCTTTCTCCCCTTACCTCCAACGTCGATATGAGACATCGAAACTGAGACGACAATTAAGTCAAATCTTTCTTCCTGATAAGATCAAGATTTACCAACTCAGTTGAAAACGTCAACTCGGATTCAACAACTGAATCACATCAGTCTTCAAGGAACAATTGAACATGAATAATAAAAAGGAACGAAAGAACAATAACCTGAATGCGAAAAATTCATTATTTTCCACGGGTTTGTTGAAAGGGAAGAGCCTCAAAAATACACAAATATCTCGACTCGTGAGCACATTTTCGAATTCCCCTCCCATAAATGATGCTGCTAGTCGCATTCCACGAAAGCCACGTGCAGGAAAGGGTCACGGTTCATATCGGAAGACGGGAAGGGGGAGTCCCGTACGGCTGTGTGTTCTCATGTCAATTCTCCCCTCTTATACATACATACGCCTTTGCCCCTCTTCCGTCTCAACTTTCTCGACCATCACCGCGCTTGCAGCTACTCGCTTTCTCCCCTTGCACATGAACCGTGCTTCCCTTATGATGGGTACAACTTGCCCGTCACCAGCGCTGCAGGGAAAATGCGCAGTCCCTCATTCTGCCCGACCTTGCTTTTCAATGCGGAATCCTGAACAGCAAGCGCCACAGGGTTAAGCACTTTGAACATTCCCCACCGAGGACGATCCGGTCCATGTGCGAGGCGAATAGGGCCGCAGCTGAAGTAGCCTGCCACTTTTTTCGCCCAAAGTGCACGGGGACGGGCTAGAAAGCAGTGACCGACTGCCGCCTCCCGACTTCGCGCGCGCCTACGCGGGCTAGCCGCACGCCTAGCGATAGCCAAACTCTCTACTTGTCCGAGCCCTCTCACTTCTGGTTGTTCTCCACCACTGAGTGCGAGTTTCGCTGCGGGACCTGTATATACGCAAGTGCTGCACCTTGGGGACAGTGCGGGCGCATTATGGAGACGGAAATCGGATACCACTACCTTAAAGCCCGTCCCGTGCACTTCTGATCGGAGAAACTGGCATACTACTGCAACTGCGATCCTTTCGCCTCGCACATGGCAAAACTGTCCTCGCAGGCGAGTGTTCAGCTTCCTTCGGAAATATGGAACCATAATTACCATCTTAAAGACACATAGTACGCTCACACACATTGAGGGTGTATGAGACTATCAGCCCCCCAGCTGTCGATGTGTCGTGGTCCCCCCGCCCAAACATGCCCAGGAATGGAGATACAGGACCGTGAAACACGCTAGTTCCTCCATGCTCCGCCTTACACCTTTTGCGGCGCAGATTCCCGTCTTCATAACATCCGTTGCAAGCGCGCGTATCGCCTCCTTGGCACTTTGCCAAATCCTTTAATTGCGCTTTCAAATACAAGTAAAACGCAATTTCCTGATAACATTGGAGGTGCTGCAAAATAAGAACAGAAGATGATGACGAGGGTCAGAACTTGAAAGCAACTGTGCCACTTCTGCAACATCCCTCGGAGGCCGCGTATTTCCACGAAACATGAAAATAAAACGGCATACTCGTTAGTTTGATACAAGCAAAACGCAATTTCCTGATGCGAATAAAATTTTAGGTGTTGCTCATACTTCAAAATCCATGTACAAGGAGATGAAGATGACACAGGCTAGAAATGAAGCACCACGATGTAAATGTAAATAAAACAAAAATGAAAAATCAAGGAAAGGCAAATTAGTTGAAATCGCCTGTAAATTTCTACGATCCGGCGCGAATCCGGCGCCAAAGCCATAGAAATACTTAGAATAAACGAGTGGGACGCTTGGATTGTTTTTATTCTCATGTTTTCTGGGAATGCGCGGCCTCTGATGGATTCTGCGGATGCAGCCGAGTTGCTCTCAGAATCCATGGCCCTTGTCAATCAATCCTCTGTTCTTATTTTGTACGACCTCTCAATGTTATCCGCATCAGGAAATTGCGTTTTACTCGTATTTGAGAGCGCAATTAAAGGACTTGGCAAAGTGCCAAGGAGCCGCACGCGACACGCGCGCTTGCAACGGATGTTATGAAAGGACGGAAATCTGTACCATATCTGTAGCGTGGGCACCAGGTGCTTTCGCCCTTACAATTAGCGAATATGTTGCTCACATTCAGAGGGTCAAACCATCCTGGCGACTGAGGAAAACAAACCATGATATGGTGCAACTCATTCATCAACAACTGTTCACGTAAGCTCCACTTAAATCGACCCGCTTCCTCTAAACGGTTGGTTCTCCTACAAAAACACTTTGATTGGTTGGCTTTTGTATGCACGTTTAGATTCCATTGACAGAACAATCGAATCAGCTGACAAAGGCAAAAGAGGGCGATGGGTCTGTGGATTTCGATACCACTTCTACTCGGAATTTTCGCCTATATTTCTACGATAATCGCTTGCGGATGTGGAGAAAAGGAGGCAGAGCGACTTCAGAGAAAAGCTGCAGCACGCCAACAGGCACAACAGCAACAACAAATGTTGAAACAAGAAATGCAAAAGGTGGGAATACTACATGTCACTGGGATCTATTTTTAGCAATAAAGGATTTGAAGCAGAGTTCAGAATCCGCGACAACACGCTGTAGCGCGTGCCGCTGCAATGCAATGGCGCTCCAGTGCTATAGATGGAAACGCAGCCAGACGGATATCGATCGGCGCCGACTACTTGCGTGCTGCCTAGTACCCTCCTGCTTTTCTGCATTCTCCTGAAGCACTAAAAGCCTTCGCTGATCGACACCATACGTTCTATACTTTCTCGCACCAGTGGCCGGCGCCATCGCGAACTCTGAACGCTGCCTTACGTTGGCGTCCCAAGAGTCTTCCACTGCATCATGCTGTTGGGGATTCCGGCACCACTGAACTATTCCTACCCTAAAAACTCGAAGAGATTTTTTTTCGCTGAAGCTTTGCCCATAAGGGTAACTCGATGCCCTGATCATTGGTATGACATTCGCTTTTGACGCTGGCGCCATCTGGCGCCACTACGTGCCAATTTGGCACCACCACTTTTCTCACCAAAGTCGGTGTAAACTTGCCCCTGGGATTATTCGGTACCTTGATCATGCACATGACTCAATTTTACGCCCTGGCTCCATTCGGCGCACGTGCGCCGAGTCGCGTCACACTCTTCATTCACCATCCCCTCCGCCGTAAAGTTGTTTGATGCTTTGGTCACGAATATGGCATTCATTTTTCGATACCAGCGAAATTTAGCGCTTTTCTAAGGCTGAACGTGGAGAAGGAAGGACTTTCAGGCTAGGCCTCAGCCTCAGCATGAGCGCACCGTGATCCGTAAGTGACCTCCAATTTGTCCGGCTTCAATAATAATATCTACTCGTTAATCAGGATGTCGGAATAATCCGATATAGAAGTTCTTGTCATCGATTTGTGGTGACCGAGGGTGTTGTGGTGCCGGCGCTTGTGGCGGGCGCCAGACGGTTTCGGGCCAAAGCGAATGTGATGGTACCGGCTTATTTTCAAGTCGATAAGCAGCGGTGTGAGCAGGCTGTTTGGGACCCACTTGCGTCTGCTTCCAGGTACTCCGGAAGTTCGAGGACCAGGTCTACTCCGGTGTCAGCCTTCGCGCGAAGTACGTGCTCGTACCATCGGAAGGCGCGTTTCACGCATTTTCTCTGCTATGGGGCTACACCATACTTCTTGCGCACGACATCGTTACAAATGCGGTCCGATCGCGTGACGCCCGCCGTCCAGCGCAAGCATCTTCATCTCCATCACACCGAGCCTCAACTTCTTTGGTCGCGGGCCAGCACTCGGCACCATATAACGCTTCAGATATTGGTGCAATTGCTTCGCAAAAATATCTCGGACGGATACTCCCATTTGGAGCCTCATTCAAGCCTTCTGCGGGTTTGACCAATCCATCCGGTCAAGAAGTCAATGCACCTACGACTCATGTTTGGGCCCAAACCATAACCATCGCAAAATGTTTCTATCGAAGACGAAACTGGTGCGCTTACCCCGTGTTCCTGATCATTGCGGTGTGGGGAAAATAGGATCCGCAGCTGCAGTAGCTGCCATTCTCTACGGTCAAAAGTGTGCTGGCACGGGATGGGCGGGTAGTGTCGTTCGATGTGACCGTCAGCGTTCACTTCTAGTCCGGGATCCACGAAGACAATATCGGTCTTCCTATTGCAACAACTTCCGGTCTATACCGTCAACCTGCGCCTTGACGACTGCCAGAGAGTATAATATCCTGGACCATAGGCGACGTTGTCGCGAGGTCCCTGAGTTTGGAGCCTTACGGAGCATCAAGAGTGTGGCCCCAGGTAGTGTCCATGGTGGACTACATCAGGAAGTTTTGCAGCTGTTTGGAAAGTGGCGCGAATGCCATAGACCTTCTTACAGTACGGCTGCGATTGCAGATGACTTCATATTTTAGTGTACATGAAGGTGATCTAGAGCCCGCTTCTGCTCATCAAGGAACATCTTCGGTATCTTCCGCCCTGGTACAACGTCTTCTCTCTGGGCTGCTTATTCTCCACTGATATGTGTCTCGAGCGATGTGTCTCTTTTTTGCCCCTCCCCCTGTATAGCTGCTGAGTCCTAGCGCTTTGATTGAGCACATTTGGACTCGGACAGTCCAAGTGTGGGGTATGCTTTGCGGTTATAGACCGCAGCGCCTCGGCTAATGCCGTTTGGACTCCAGCAATTTCGGCACCGAGCTCATTTTAAATTGCCTAAGTCACCAAATCCGCTGAAAACTTGTATATAGGGGTAGTTTAACATCCTGATTACGAATATGACATTCACTCTTGTCGCTGGCGCCAAGAGAGGACACTACGATTACCTCCTGGGCTCAGCCTTAGCAGAGCGCAGATAATCGTAGTGTCATAGCGCCAGCGCCAAAAATGAATGTGATATTCGTGATCAGGATGTTGAATTACCCCTATATACAAGTTTTTAGTGGATTTGGTGGCTTAGGCAATTTGAAAATGAGCTCGGAGCCGAAATTTCTGGAGTCCAAACGGCATTAGCCAGCGCGCGTGCGAACGAATACACGACACGCCATGTATTCGCCGGGCACAATCTTGTAAATCCAATTACCACTTGTTTAGTGATAAGCTCTACCCGGTTCAACAGAATCTCTCACGAAAGAGCAATAGTCCAAGAAAAGCAACTTTAAGCATGGAAGTTTCAGACGTCAAGTCTAGAAAAGTCGAAAGAAGTTGTCAAACAAGAGGTAAGTCTTAATCATTGTAATCAATTTATCCAGGAAGAGTTGTTGGTTCCCATTTCTCGTCGTGCACGCCTAGACTTTCACACAGACTATTGTTGTTCTTAACACAACTTACAATGGCCAAAAGGTATCCTGAAAAGCCTACTCCCCAGGCTCATACAAGTTTTGCTCTAATAAGGTGCTCAGTCATGAACCAGCTTGCTTATACATAACTCCAGTCGAGAAAATCGAAAAAAAACCTGGGAACACCCGACACCGAGACTCATTAGCAGTGGCACCTTGACGAGTTTTCGCGGTCGAGTGATAATCAGCAGGTTCCGACATGCAACAAGTTCCCTGCAAGAACACAGGAAATCATTCCACGACGCTCCAGGCAACGCTGTGTACACATGCGATTCTGCTGTAAGCCGTTGTCTTGCAGAGTGAAAGTAATCGTGGTTGCAACGGTTGCAATATCCACGCTTCTCTAGCTCCTTTTATCTCGCCGGTTTCGAGCGACGAAAAGGTAAATTCTTGCGAATGCTTACAGATGCCAAATGCATGGAGGAATTTCGCGGACCATTTCATCGCGGAAAGTGTCTTTTAGTTGTTAGCGAGACCCAGCATGGTTGTCTTCACGGCACTCCCTGTCGTTGGAGGAAATTGTTGCAAAAATAATAATAATATAGCTTTTAATTTCAAGCGTCAGTCATCATAGGGTCAATATAAGGAAGTAGTTTGGTTCCCGTTACGCACATGCTCTTCTTCTAACACTCACTTTTCTCAGCTCCATTTCCCGAACATTTTCCACTTTCCCCACGAAACGCTATTACCGAGCCGACGGGCGCCCAGGGGGGAGGAATAAATAGTATATAGCACATGGATCGAGAGAAGCCGCGAAAAAGATGCCAGGAACCCCGAAGAACTTTGCTCAGGGCCGGATACGACCCTCCTGCGATCTTCTTTGCCTCACCTTGCCCTGACGAGCAAATAATCTGTTTTAATACTACAGTTCTTTCTGTGCTGTCTTCTACAAGCTTTATTTCTCTTTCTTTTCTAGACTGTAACATTTTGCAATCGCAGTTTCAATAAACAAACAAACAAGTAATAAAGAGTTGCCACCCACTTTGTAACGATCTACCTCGTGCTATTTTAGCGTGGTGGATCCCATGAAACCATGAATCGACCGCCACCGGTACACCAACCTCTTCAACAACATCCACTACCACCTGTAAGTTGTTTTATTGCGAACAAATTTGTTGAAATAGGAATTTAAAAAGAAAAAGTGAGGTCACGTGGAAACTCGGAGTACAAACTGGGTGTGCGAAATTGGAGAACACGTATGCACACCAACACCACCTTGACCCTGCCCCCTCCATAACAACACCAAATTCTCTTCGATACCCTGAGCGATTACTGCTACGCCATATCATTATTCACTGATTTTTGTTCAATTATCATTCTTGGAGATCACGGTAAGAGGCTTTTTTTAACCCTTCACTTGTTCAACATTTCTTTTGTTCCGGCAATTCAAAATGTGTTGCTGAGACTGGTTGTACATCTCAGCCTGCCCAAATAGTAAATATTTCGAAAAGAGTTACAATTTTACAAGTGATCGGTACATAGTTACAGTGTTTTCGATGCGGATGATGGGACGTGACAGGCGGGAGGGGCTTGTTGTGGTGCCTTCCCTGTATCATACCGTTCGCATCAGTCGTTTTCCTCCCGTTGCTGTCGCATCTCCGCTCCAACAATTGGTGGAAAATGGGCTGGGAGCGTCAAACCCAGCATAACTGACACGGCCCATCATCCGCACTCTTCAATCAAAGACACATTCCACGATGCTCGTGTGGGCGGGGACTCGCGGACCGTTCAACTTTCCTGATTGGTGCGCCCCTGCTTGTAAGACTGCAGAAGAGCGGGCTTATTAATGAGAAAGTCACAATAGTTTGTGAGTCTTCGCCCATTCGATTATCACGGAATGTGTCCTTGACGCACATTACGCGATTAATAGCACTGATTTATAGCATTCTGTGGGAGAGAGTTAATATGGGCAGAGTACGCTCTTAGAAATTTCTGCAAGATGCGACCTCCCCAAAATTTCCGCCTCTGGTGCGGTCCCCTCCTTCTCCATGCCCGCGCTACCTACCATCTTACTGAACCACTTGAGATCCACTGGAGCGAAAGTGACTCCGTCCTCCAGTGTGTGCCGTCTTACTCTCGTCTCGTACTCTCTAACTACTGTCTGATCTGTCACCCGAATCCCAACGGATCTTCTCCTTAATTGAAGCAAGGAGACTATCATTCATGGTAATTTCGATAGTTCTTCTTCTCTTCCCTAGTCAGGCAGCGTTCAGACTTCGCGATGGCGACGCTTTCGGCCGCGCGTTCGGTGCGCCGATCGCAAAGCGCTGCCGTTGCGAAGTCTGAACGCTACCTCAAGTTGGTCAACCAGCATAAGCGCTCCTGTTTTTCGAGAACGACATAAACCGCGAAATGTGTCTTTAAGTCAACGGGCGTGTATGTGAGAACAAATCAAGAATTCAGTTCAAGCTAAGGCACGCGTCCTATTTAGGGTCAACCGCACGAAATGGCTGATGACGGTGGTTATGAGGCTTGTCCAGACCTGAGTCCTGAAGAGCTGAAGAAAATTGCCAATCAACGATAACGTCGTGGATTTCACTTTCTCCATTAATTTGTATATAACATTCGAATCATAGCTGCATTACTTTTAAAACAGTTACCTAATACAAGTTTCGGCGCAGCTCGGCTTAGTGGGGGACATTTTGCTGCTTCCCATCGATCACTGGTGATGGCTCCTGTACACCCCTGTCAATTCCTGTAAAGCCATATAATAGTATGAACAACGCTCACACCTGGCAAGAGTCTTGCCATGGTGGGACATGTAATTCAACAGTATCCAACAAAAGAAACTAGCGAAAGTGCAGAATGCCCCCCTCCTCCACCCTCCTAAGCCGAACAGTGCTCATCAAACACAACCTTTAAAACTAGTTTCCCACCACTACAATTATCTAAAAGCCGAATAGTTGTGTAATGGCAACTAATGTAATAAACAATTTCAAACACCTGTTACCGTTTTGACTGTTTCACAATGTTACACTCTAGTTCGCTGCGGACGGTTGGGCGTGTCAGCCAGTATGAGTGTGTCACCCCGTCAAAGCCGTTCTCTGCCTTCTTGTTGAAACGCGCATGCGACAAAAAGTGGTAGAAAACGAGTAATACGAAGGATATGATACAGTATTGTCACTTGCCCGCTTCAACAACTGGTGGAGAACGAGTTTGGCACCGCGCCAAACGCACCGACACGCCCAACCGTCCGCAGTGAACTACACTATAGACAGTACCTTATGATATAAGCCTGTGGGCGATCCTTCTGAAGAAGAAGGTCGAGCGGAAGTTCTTAGCCTGCACTAACACCCCCATCTGATTTACTCAAGCATGAGCTGATTTCCGACTCCTTCCTTGTCGCCTTGCATTCGGGGAAATTTACTTAATATGGCTCGACCCTATGGAACAAGCTCGTAGCCTGGTACCCACGCGATACCCCACGTGTTGAAACTCCACGCATTCACGGGTCGGAGGCGTTCTAAATGCAGGGATGAGATCAGTGCTTTCTGAGTGGTGAAATTTTTTCCATTTGCGCCTGATTTTCCATGCCTTACGTTAGCCCTGGGGCTAGGTTGTTCATCATGCGGGGCAAGGAGGCAGTCTGTTTCTCCGGCCTAGTCTATTACGGAGTTACACTCCTCATCCCTGAGTCGAGTAGGCGTGGCATTTGAACATGGCACGGAACTGGTTATCGCTGCAACGTTATTCCGATTCTGGGACAACTGTCATCTTCATGCTGCCGTTGGACACAGACACAACGACAATGTTTTAAAGATGAAAATTTCTCACAGAAGCAGCAGCATCCACCGATTACTAGCCCCACGTTGAGTTGAAACATGCGGCCACGCTTACCCGATCCTCAGGGATTTCGAGTATACTTCCCAGCTGTAGCATCGCAGTACGAGCCGACTTAGGAGAAGGGGTCGACGGGCCGCCGGTGTCATGCTGGGTGAGTTGTGTCCTGGTAGGTATGCTACCCCGCTTGCAACGCCTACTCCTCCGCCACTGGGACGTAGCACCATCGATCGGATGCCAGACTGGGTGATTAGGCAATGCGTGCTCTCCTATTCTCCCATTCCCTCTCAAAGCATGGCTGCCGGCGCCAATCGATACCCGTCTGCGGCTGCGTTCCCTTTTGAAGCGTTAGAGCACTGGTGTCATTGTGGCACGTCGACGCACATCACTGCAAAATCCGAACGCTGCCGAAGGCTGCGATTTGGAAATCGCGCGACTGCCACCGCCGCGCTCCACCGCTAATCGTTCACGCGCCGCAACCGCTAGTTTAATCTGAAAGGGTTACGGGGCTGTTGTCAACCAGACGTGCTCTCGCTGCGAGGGTCCAGGGGTATTTTCACGAGGCATCTACCAGTCCAGTAGTTGAAGGGAGAAGGTAAAGGAGGAGGGATCAGAGAAGGAAGGAAGGAAAAGAAGGAGGGAGGAAGAAAAAAGGAAAGAGAGGAGAGGCTTCCTCGGTTGACAAGTGCCCTGAGACGCTGAGACTTGCCGGAATGGTTACGTGACATCTTGAACTTTTGTGCATGGTCCTGTTACGAAACCCTGTGACGCAGACGGATAGAGGGCAGCGGCTGCCAAAGCATCGAAACGTGCAAAAACATGGCGAGACGAGCTTCGGCAAGGGTAGGGGACTCCGGGGTGGGTGAGCTTCTTACAATCGGTGAAAATCTGGAATGTGCGACCATAGAGTGCCATGCGGACGAGAGAGTGCAGAGAAAAAGAGAAGATCGACGCGTTCAAAGGGATTGAGTTCAAGTTGTCCGTAGACCTGCCGGAACATGCAGCCGTCCAACGATTAGCGGTGGTGCGCTGTCAATCGCTATCGCACGAACGGGCCACTCGACTCGCAATGTATGAACGCGTTTTAGTGTTTTCCATGAAAAGAGTTTCAAAAGATACAGCCTTCAAATGACTTCCACTTCTAGTATAGTTTTCATCAGACGCGGTCGTTTCTATGCAAAGAGGAGTGACAGGTCAGTCGCACTTTTCCTCAACTTCCCCGTATAAAACGCCTCACAAAACCCGTACATTTTTTTCCATTTTCGAATTCGCTCCCTTTCTTATATACATTTCAAAGCTGGTCTAGTCATAAAGCTACTCAACCAAGCGAGTCACTACTTTCAGGAATACTAAAAATTTCGAAAATAGGATGTTTGGGTGGATAATCG
>MU932119.1:0-16587 GCA_036418165.1 Cooperia oncophora | reverse complement strand
TTAGAAGGCGGGTCGTACGGACCCGACCAAATCCCAGCCAATAATGTGCCCTGATATTTGCTGCGCCGCCAACTAGGGAGGGCAGAAATCAACTACAAGGAAGTTCCCAGGTCAAATACGACCGCTCTTCCCTCCAGCCACAAAATACGATCCGCGCTGGAAATTCCCCAGCGTACGACGTGCCCTGCTCCCCACTAGCCCGACGGCTCCATTGGTGAATTTTGTCAATAGCAGAGGGTTTTCCATGCCTTTCGCGGTGTTCATTCGTTTCACCTGTACATACAATAGTGGACCTTTCACCATGCACTATCGATTTCCCACTTACTGCCGTCAGCGGCAATAATCGGTCGCCGTTCACCTGGTAGAATAGACTGGTTGAATAGAGCGGTTGGTCCCAACCGGCTCGTTCTGTCCGCTTCGCGGCATAATGCTTCTATGACAACGGGTAATCACCCATCTGCCCTTTGCCCTGGTTATTATTAATGCGCTCATCGATCAAATCTTGCTCAAAAACTTGTTCTGGGAACCGATTTCCACCTCTCCTTGTACGTGTCAGTCACTATTTTGTCATACTTGACGTTGTCCCATTTTTCTCAGTCTCAGTCCCAGCGCTAAAAATGCGTTCCCGGAGCCAGGCGATAGTTCCTAAATGGTGTTTTTGTTCTGCTATTGTGCCTACCAAGAGCTTGTCAGCCGTGCGACTCTATACCAACAAGTTTCCCTGGAGAAGATCGATCAAGACTTCGCAACAGACGGTGTTTTCTTTCTTCGAGATGATAATGTTGATCGACAATGTTCGCTGCATTGCTCCATTTCCCCAGTTCTCAGCCCTGGATTGTAAGTCGCTTTGCCAAGAAATCCTACGTCCTCTGTTGAACGACTCCTTAACCAGGGCAGGTTCTCCCGTTGGGAAAGAGTTTTGCAAATTACGCCCCCCCATCCGTCCTACCTACCGTGTCCGTAAATACTTTCTATTCACTTTTTTGTGCTCACTTCTTTCAAATTTCCCCCCAGTTTCGCAGGGAATATCCTCGATTGTCGTCTAAGCAAGAGGGAGGTGGGGGGTGAAGTGGCCATGAAGGCGCACTGAAGTGCGCCTGCTCCCTGTACTGGGACCTATGGCCTATTGAAATTACATGTTTGTTTCTAAATGCAGTTCACTAGCCCTATAGTAATATAAATTATATTTGGTTGGAAACTGTTGGCTTACTCATTTTACACACTTCTGGTTAGTAGCGACTTTCCGATAAGGTTTCCCTTTATCATTAGTTCTTCGCTCTCCTAGCGTAAAAGGCTAAGGCGAAGCAATCGCACAAGCCGTTAATATTTGCGAAGTACTTTTTTATCGAGAGTGTTGATGGTAATTGGAGGAAAGGTGTGTGAGAGAGATGGCACTACTTCATTGATAGTTGGAATGTTTTTTTGGTGGATTGATTTTTCGAATTTTAATTTTTTGGCAGTATTAATAATGAAACAATCAGTTGAATCTCACATTCAATTTTGTTAGCCTCCCGCCAAGGACGACTCGATGACCGATCCAGCGGCACCGGCGACTCCGGCTATTCACGAGGAATTGCTCGAGATCGATGAAGATTTCTCAGAGCACTTTGATACCTGGGTGAGTGTGGCGATTAACTGCTCTTTCATGGAGGCCTCTTTGAATCGAGATTTATTTATTTTCCAGGGATCTCTCCGCCGCCTCATCACTGAGAGTCGAGCTCATTTACGTGTGGTCGAGAAGAGCATATCTAGCTGTGAAGTGGACGAAGCGCAGTTGGTCAGTGTGTAGTGATATCGGCTTCATTTTATGTTTTTCAAATCCGTGTTGGAGATTATGTAGGCGCTGCTCGCAACACGCACAGTTTGATAGGCCAAACCTAAGAACAATTCGTGCAGGGGCTGTCTAGGATTCCGCCTTTTCATGATTCTTTGATTGCATAGAGAACTTTCGCATGTCCAGACAAGAAGTAGAAACTGAATTGTGGCCCTCGAAAGTCATGATGTAGCACTATTTCCATTAAAGTGTACAAGTCAGAAGAGAAGCAGAATGCGTGGCGCATGCCAAAAATGGAATTATCATCGCGGAATGTTTCATCTTTTATATTTTCTTCAGATCTCAACTCCCTGAAACAATTCGGGAAGGGGGGGGAGTGTGGCAAAAAATGGTCCATATAAATCATTCAGTTTGGAGTGTTAGAGAAAACGGAACTTTTCCAAGATGCTTCAAAATATTCTTTCTGTAATGCTCTCGTCAAGAGAAGCTACGTGACATCTGGCATGCCATGATGTTTTTGCACCCATTTCTGGTGATAAAGCTTTCGCCAGGTGGTCTATCAGCAAACGCCCTTAAACCGCGTTATATACTTGCGACTTCTAGAAAAGTTAGAAATGCGGATTCAGGAGAATCAGCGACAAAGGAAGTTTATGTGTCGATTGGTCTTTGATTTCCAAGTTTCCGTTTCTCCACATGGGCGGAGTCAGTGCAGTCTTGTTTGCTGCGGATGATGGGGCGTGTCAGTGGGGCTGTGCGCGGCGAGCTGCCAGCCCGTTTTCTACCAGTTGTTGGAGCGTTATGGTGGAAAACGACTGATATGAACCATACGATACAGTCCTTCCGCTTGAAGAAAGAAAAAAGAAAAGAAACCGGCGTTGGCACTGCGCCAAAACATTCCCTCCTGACACGCCTCATAACCTGCAGCGAACAACACTACTTCTTTCTCGCCGGGCGCTGGTAGCCTCGCGGATATATAGAGGACTTGTTGTGCAGAACTGAAATTACCATTCTAAATATGAAGACTCTTGCCTAAGCTTAAACAGGGGAGGGGCTTCTGGGTAAGCGAACCAACTTAATGATTTTGTAATCGCGCTCGGATGACGGCAATCCTAGCTCTACGCATGCAATCCTTTGAGTGCTCCCTCAGAGGTTATCAACGTTCGGCGATTCCTCGATTTCCCTATTCCAGAAATTCTCGGATTCCCTAGTTCCGCAGGCTATGACGTTTGAGTTCTTTTTGTTTGCCCACCATTTATTTTGCGTTGACATCCACTCTTCGCAAAAGCGAACAAATATGAGAGGATGCCCCACAGTTTACGATTGTTCTTGGATCAGAGCACCTCAAGCGTCAGGAATCCCCAGCGAGGGGGTCGTATTGTTCGAAGGAGGGAGAGGGTCGTTCTAGTGGAGGAAGTTTTGAGGGGGGGGTCGTATTTTACAGTCTTTTCACCAGCGGGAGGACGTCCTGGGGCTATGTTTGTGACTTGGAGTAATAAATCGAGGGGCAGTTCGGCGACGTTTGGGGGGCATTTTGCACTTTTGCTACTTCCCATCGACGTGTCGACCCATCTAGACAGCCTCTTCTCGAGTTGACAGGTTTTACCATGATGGCTTGACGAGCTTGCTCCAGCTTCACAAGAGTTCACAGGTTTCACCAGAGTGAGAGTTGTAAAGCGGGCTCAAGCAACGAAAGTACAAAGTGCCCCCCCCGTCGCGGAACTGCGTCTAAATCGATTCTGAAAACATGCCACGATGAGGGAGGTATTTTGAAACCGCGTAGTGCAGAATCGATGTATTTGCACAGATCATCTGTCCGTATCCCCAGCTGGGTGCAACTCGTTTACTCGCATTGACTGCACCTTAACTATATCGTGAAAGCGTTCGCTCGCCATTGTAAGTGTAACAATGGTGCGTCCATGGGAAGTAGTACTGGTATCAGCGTGAGTATGAGCTGTAATTATAGCCATTATTCCCTATCCAAGCAAAAAACCAGGGCAAGAAAGGTGGCGCTTCTGGATGACGATTCAAGCGACAATTGTGCCTGCTTATTTTTCTTTAGGCAACCGGTGCCATCAAATGCAGCATTCAAATAAGCGATTGTCACTCACTTTCTGGTTTTCCAAGTTTTATCAATACGGTTCTCTTGCTTGACTCCCTTGTACGCGATAAAGAACGAACACATTCCAAGAGAAGATTCCCTTGGTGACTAAAGGAAGCCTGGTTTCTCCGTTCGTCGCAGAGCCTGCATTCTTTCAGCAAAACGAGGCTGCCAGAGGTCTAGTTCGCCGACGTGGCCCCACCCTGACATGAACACGATTGACGAATGTGGCGGTGTCTACATATCATCTCCGTCCTTCCTGCATCGTCTCTCCGTCGTCTCATCTTCCAGTTAAGAGCCCCCGCTCCCTCCTATGTATCCCTGCTCGTGCACGTTTGATCGCAAGATGGCAATGGACGGGATCTTATTGGCGGTGTTTTTCAACCGTTCCCATATGTATTTTATCCACAGCAGGGAAACTTAGACAATCTTCAGAAACATAGATGGCTTATTGAATGCGATGTGGCCTATACAATGTCTTGCGGACCAACAATGTACAAATCAGTGTTTTATCCTCCCAGACGAATCTGGTACCAATTTACCGTTCCCAGATAAGGATGGGAGCGCTTGGTTGACCTGGACGGTCAGGATCCATGAACACTGGACCTGCGTGGTGGTGAGCGCGCGGCACTTGATCATTTAATGAAGATACCGCTCCGTCTCAGAGGCCTGTTATGGGCATGCTATTATCTTCTTAACAGACAGATCTTATATTCGTTGTCTAATCTGCATGCTTCTTTTCAGGAAAGTATCCAAATGATTGCTCGTGCAAACTTGCGTCAATTGGATACCGTAATCCGAATGTCTGGTGGACGTAACGAGGATGTCGCCGGCTTGAGAGAACAATGGAAGCTGCTTTCCGAACAAGCTTCGTCTCCTATTCCGCAACTTCTCAATAAGGTTCGTCAACAATTTCTATTGAATAATAAGTTTCTTTCAAGAACTTTCTATGTTGTATTATCTTGTCAGCAAAAGTAGGTGAAAGCAAACTAGGGAAAGGTTCAGGTCCACGAAAACCCGAGTTCCCATTTACAGTGAAGTTATTGGGCAGGCTCTTATATCATGGTCCATGTCAGATTAAGCAGAACGCTTCAGTGAATGGAAGTGAACCGTGGATTTTGAGTGTTTTTGGGTTAAAAACAATTCCCCGGAGCCCTATGTGCTTTGGTTGTTCACATTTTTGACAATATTCCGGAATAGTCGCCGGAATTATTCAGGAGATATTTGGATAGCTTGCCAGCTAAATAAATGGAGTCCTTAACTCAAGAATAAGTCAATTTTCACGAGTCCTTCTCTTGGTAAGCCAGAAGTCGAGCCCAGTCTCGGCTCGACTTCTGGCTCACCAAAAAAGTACTTGTGAAAGGAAATAAACTTTACTCTAACCATAGGTTGTTATTACTATTTTACGATCCAATTTCAGGTGGAATGCTTCGCGAGTTCTTTGCGAGATTTGCATGAAACATCGTCGAATTCCTCCTTGGGTGCATTGACAGCTATCAAGTCGAAGGAAGATGTTCGACTCGCTCTGGAAGTGATGTCGCAAATTCAGACAAAGCTGAGCAAAGAGAGAGACGAATTAAGGTGAGACTTGATATTCAGACTTGGAAAATGAAATCCTTCAAATTTCGAGTAATCCCGTAGCTCCACCATTAGAATTGTATACACTTTCATTGTTTTCTACAGTATTGCGCTGTTCCGCAGCGATGACCATTATGTAAAACGACACGACAATGTACAAATTTTATTCAGCCGGAATATCCATTGTTATTTTAGTGCGCTATAGGTGCCTTAGAGGTTTGCCTCAAGTACTCCATTCAGTTGGTGTAAATGATGTGTTAAGTACTTAAGAAAGAAATCACTGCGGTTTTCGATCTCAGCTTTCGAAGACTGCATGACCGAAAATTCATGTGAAGGAAAGCGTCTTTCCATTTAGTCAAAAGATCACTTTGTAAAGCTATCTTTTCTGAGAAAAAAACCCATAAAGCTGCTTCAAAGGCAAACCCCGCGGTCTTGCATTTTGTGGATAGTAAAGCGTTCAAATTCGACTCTCCTAGAGAAGAAAAAGCCAAAATGTCATAATAAGAAGCCCTTGGCGCATCCACTGTAAGTCGTCGTGCCGCGTCGCTGCTCAGTTTACTAGTGTTTCTTAGCATCTCTCCAATACGGGTCGCAGCCAGGTTGAATAATTCCAGACGACCTCGTTGACGAGCTGGAAACTTCTTTTGATTGTAGCTTTCTGAACATCCATAATTTTTGGAATTGGAGTAAATGTATCTTAATGGACTTGCTCACTCACTGTCAGGGAAAGAAAAGGAACAGTGTGTTGAAGACTACAGGGGGGGCAAAAAAGTCTTCCGACGCGAGTCTACATATACAAGTTTCCGCTGCCCAGACAGAGGATGTGGATACGAGTACCAGGGCGGAAGATACCCAAGATGTTCCTCTACAAGCAGGAGCTGGCTCTCGCCCATCACCTTCATGTACACCAAATATGAAGTCATCTCCAATCGCAGCCTTACTGATACAGACCTTTGGAATTCGTGTCACCTCCAAAAACAGGTTGAAACTAGTTGGAGTCACCCTTGGACAGCTACCTGGAGACCGGCACCTGATCTGGAAGACCTCCAACATCGAGCAGCTCCGACAACGTCGCCACGGTCTAGGACATCATCTTCACCACAGTCGTCAAGGCGCGGGTTGATGGTATGGACCGGAGTACTGGAATGGAAAGACCAATATTTTCTTCTCGGGTGACACTCGGACTAGAAGTGACCGCCTGGCAGCTCACACTGAGCAACTCGTGATAGAATAAGTCTCCTCACATGTCGTCGCCCGTACCTTCTTGGAACTTTGTACTGCTACAGCATTGGTGCCACCACATGGAATCGAAGGGCGTTGGAGAAACTCTCGCCTACTTGGAATGGAAGGGGCTGAGTACCTAAAGAAGATGGAATATCCAAGTAGGTCACCTGACCTGAATCCCCTCAATTACCCGGTTCGGCGGAGTTCAATAGGGTGGTCTACGGTGGCGGAGAAATCGACTATCTCGCTGATCTCAGGCACCACATCGCGGTCGCGTGCCAGAATCTCGCGCTCGTCCAGAAGGCCTGGTGGTCGGACGTGTCGTGATAGTTTTAATTATGCTCTTCTCTTAACAGCGCTACGAAAAACATGTCAAGAAAAGTGACTTTTTTTTTTGGCCTTTTTTAGCTTTTGGTATATAGCCTGCACTGCAGCACCTCGTCAACCTTGTCCATTGGTACCATTATCGTGCCTCCGATGAAGACCTCCCATTAAGAACGAGCTGTTAATCGCGGCAGTTCATAGTACAAGAATAGCTGGTCTGTCGTTGTGTTGCGAGACGTAGTCTCTTTTTGATAGTGTGATAGCTCGATGTTGTAGCGATGCGCACAGCGTCGCTTGCACGGCCTTCACAAAGAGTCCTGACTTATTTGATCTGGAACTGCTTCTGTAAGTTTTTCAAGCCAATAAGCTAGTTTTTGCGCGTTGCCCCAAGCGTGGATTTCCTGCGTGAAACCAGTGAGCAATAGATCACGTTCATTATTGGTGATGAACTCGTCGACGTGGTTTTGCTAGCTGAAGGCTGTCTTCTAAATGGAGCTGCGATCACTACTCATTAATAGTGATAAATGGCCTGACGAAATTGGTGGAATGGAGTTCCTTCCCAATGATTTTTTTGCTTTCAGTTTCTCTTACTGCAGAATAATTCCCTATTTTGCTGTTGAGATGGTGGAACATAATGTACAAGTTGGAATTCCATCATCAGTAGCAGTGAATCGTTCTCATTTCACCGCCTTTTGTTTTGTTATCTGGTGTGGTTAGTACGCTAAGTACTATGCACGCAGGGCACTTCCTGTCTCTGGGAGAAGTTTTTGCGAAATATGACCCCCTCCTCCGATTTACTCTTCTGGCACGACCCCTACCCGACGAGAATCTCCTAGCAATGTGGATAGTCCGCATGATATAGAGCCGCGTCACGGTGTCAAGACCTAGACGGTCTATTTTGGTAATGGAACGGCTGTCACATGAGCTGATATGGCTGGTGCAAATGTTTGTTAACAATCTTTGTTTGTTTATTTTATTGCGCCTTCTCTCATATTACTTACGTAACAATATCGCAAGCTGACCTTCGTTCTTCTCAAGTCTAAAAATACCTTGCTTTCATTATTTATATGGCTTGACACATTTGTATACCCCATATCCCGGGGATGGGGAGGGTGTGGTTGCGTACCTCATTTGAATAACAGCGGCAACTGCGGCCTTGATAGGCTAATGCCTTTATGAGACAATTGTAATCGTCTTTGTTCAGCAGAAAACAGAATAACATTGACCTTAAATGAATCTCACGAAAAACGCAGCTTATACGTGTTCAAATGAAGTACGCAGCCACGCCCTCCGCAGCTCCGGGTTATAGAGTGTAGAAAAGCGAAAAGCGGTTTGTGGTGACCTGATTTGTCATTTCACTGATTCGAAAATATTATCCCAAGAAGGCTGACTCATGGGCTAAGAAGTTGACCCCAGCTAAGGCTGCAAACTCGAACTTAGACCTCACGCTTACCGGACTAGCAGGCTACCCAGTGCACCGTCAGGGCCGACTTCCATACTGTCATACCAATATTTTGTGGTAATCTTCAGCTGCATAAGTACTGCTCAGCGATAGTAATTCCAACAAAGTATGGTAAAAAAGCATCACAAGGTTAATGTGTTTGTGAGAAAGTTTCTGCGTATCCGTTTCTATGCTTACATTCTTTATTTGTCGCTCATTTACAGTGGGTTCGAATGCAACTGCTGTCACTGTTCGGCTTGGGGGGGGGGGGTAAAGGACACTTGGCACTTTCGCCGACTTCTTTCGTTAGTTCCTGTTAACATAGACGTCTCACCGCTCCACCTTAGTGGGACCTGTAGACTGTTGACAAATTCAAACAATGCTTATACTACTGCATAACTCAGCAGGAACTTACAAGTCTCCATAGAAAGCATCGGCAGTGATCGATGGTAAAAAATATGCAAAATGCCCCCACCAAGCCGAACGGCGCCTAATCGTTTTAATAATCGTTTGATACGCTTGAAAATTCAATTCAAGGGTTTCGTAGAATGCGTGAAACTGAGTTCGTGTAAACTCAGGCTGTTCTCGAGGTTACGTCCGCCGATAACATAGACCGCACTCGGGCTATGTGAGTTCGGATGGAGGAAAGCGTTCACAATTTCGCAGTCAACATCCAGGACTTGAGTGCCACAGGGTGTCCATAGGGCATTGGAACATTTTTCTGGAAGTCTTGGCGCATGAGCTGTAAGCGTGAAATCCAGGCTCGAGTTCCCAACTGAGTTATAAGCGTGAAATCCAGGCTCGAGTTCCCAACTGAGTTAAATTTAAAGAACGAAATACAGTATGCAAGTGTAAAATCTCTATATCCTGGCCCCTAAAAACACCTGAAGGCCTCGAGTGCCAAGCAGTATAAACAAAGTAAATTTCTTCTAACGTTCGCTGATTTCCGAATGCCCTGAAATACGCCGAATCTGATTAAAGAATTTATGAGTACGAAATTATGTGGGAGGTGTAGATTTGGCGCTATCCGATGGCCTTAATATTCGCCAAATCTGATCAACAGCTGAAGAAATTGCAGATGCGAAAATAGCTATAGAAGCTTTTCTGCCAACCCCTAATATATGTAGTTGGCTTCATTTATCATCGCAGTATCAAAAGCTTTTTTATGTGTAAACGTTTGTATATAACTACCTACGTGTACCTGATAGCACACGAAATTGGTTAGCTGAACTATATATTTTTCAGAACCCTTCTATCGTCGCCCCTTATGGTTTGTGAACTTGCCGAGCTGTCGTCGGAGTTCTCATCAATCTCCACTGGTTACGATGATGCGTGGAAGAATCACACGAACCTGCCGTTCAAGCTCATTATAGAAGTGGAAGGTGTGGACGGCGGAGTGGAGATGAACAACCTGAGGAGATAAGGTGATTGTCTCTGGGTTTTTTTTAGGCAAGTTTTTCTGTATGAGGCGTGAGCATTCCGTGACGGAAATCTCTGTTTCCAGGACCAGCACGAATCGTTATCCGAACGGGTAATCTCGAAGGCCGACAAATTCGGATCAGCTTGTGATTCTCTGCAGGAGAGGGAGCTTTGTCAAGAAAAGGATTGAATACTACGATGAAGCATTACAACAAGCACATATTCCATTGAACTTTCTTTTTAAAATCGCGTCTTTCAGTCCTTGAGACACATGTGCCACTAACCTTAACCACCCTCACCGCCCAATCTGACAAGGTTCCGTAATGCTAACAGCAGCTGCTCGCCGACTTCCGTTCAGAAATTACCTCCTTTCGAAATGCTATGAACGTGGGGAATCAGGTACTATTACCTAAGTAACACTTAATGAAATTTCACGGAAAATTCTCGAAAGAAGCTGTTAGCACTGAACTATTGAACAAGTGAAAATTACGTCAGTAGTCCAGTACAGGTCCTGTCCAATACTTACTGTGTTAGCATCTGACACGCATCCATCTTGACCGTCAAGAGGGAAGAACCATGGGAGTGTATGAATTAACTATGGCTGTACGTTTCGCGGACATAGATATTTCCTATAATTCTTGAGGCGCGCATTGGAAGATATTCCTTTATTCAAAAAACAGAATTTACCGTAATGGAGATCATGGGTTATCAACCTGAGCCTCACGGGCGGGACGTTCCAGGTGAATATGAACCAAATTTCACCTACTCGTAATTCATGTGCTGTGGTGATGTGGGTAATTTCCAGTGTGGCAAAGGAATTGCTTCCTGACACTTTCCCTCTCTCCAAAGTTATGAAGAGCTCAAAACCTTCTTCCCTGCACCAACGGATTCCGTTCATTCACCTTTTTTTCGGCATAGGGAATTAGAGCTTAGTCCTCGCCACCTATTCCACAAACATCGCTTTGATATAAAGAACATTCGCCAATCTGAGTATGCTGCAACGATTAGAGGTGCCCTAACACACACACCGTGGAATATGTACCAGGAGGGACATGAAATTCTCTCGCCCGGTGTCTGCCGGAGAAAATTTATCTATCGCTGATTGTTGTCTTCTGGTTCTGAGCCCTCAATGCCTTGCACAAATTAACCTGATAGCGGTTGATATCATATTCTGGTGGACGCGGGAGTAGGTTGCACAGAAGGGGAACATTTGAGGTTGGGTCATGTTCCTTGTAAAATTTTGCCCAAATTTGCTTCTAACACGTGACACAAACGTGAAAATGCAGACAATACACTTAATATGACAGAAATGGGGGGGGGGGCGTTTCCGTGTGCTTCATCTGAACACTGCAAACGATTCTTTTTCGTGGATTGGCCCATTTGGGACATTGTCATTTTGCCTTGTGCTGGGAAAAGGCATGGTTACAGTTGTCCCTACACGAAAATACTCGCCAGAATCGCAGTCGCTACTATGTTCAGATGACGCACGCAGCCACGCCCTCTCCATCCTCGGGATATGGGGTGACATTGTACCAGAACCCAAAAAGTTTTCAGTTGTGAACATTGCTCAGAGTTCCTGTGTCTTTTCATTTCTCGCCTTGAACCCGATAACCAAATCAAAGAATGCTATTTTCAGGTTCCATGAGCACTATCGAATTCCCACTCCACCGGGACCAGTTACGTTACCAGTTGAACCGCCACAATGCGTGAGACGTCGTGTGGAGACCCATTCAACACCTACCCAGACTTCCATCACTCCAAGAACTAATCAAAGTCTTGGAAGTCGTGTCTACAAAGCTATCGCTGCATCGACGGCGGCGAAACTCGTTCTCGTACTATCGCTGTTGGCAGCTTTGGCTGCTTTGATATATGCCGGAGTGTTCGGTGCAACATTCGGACCACATCTTATTTATGTTGAATGGACCACCACCAACTTAAGAAAGATCTGAATGTTTTTTGTGTGTTTTCTGCATGTTATTCTGTGTAGGCAGAGATTTAAGTCGATCTGTTGTCACGCGGCCAGACAATGAGCCAACCTAGTTGGCGGTCGGCGAGTCGGTAGCGCACGGATCTAATCTGAATGCATTGCCGGCTAAGATCTTTTAAATGTTAATTGCGGCAAATGTTATCGCTCGGGTAGGCTCCTTTTTTGTAGACAATGATTTTTTATAGTTTAGTTTTGTTATTACACATTTGACACACCACAAATCTCCTATTATAATCAGGTACACTGAAAGTGCGTAGTTATTTTACTTGCATGTTTTTCTTCGTTGTGGATTGCCCACTGCCCTTTGAACTGTTTGCACTTGTCGTTTTTGAAATAAGCTGCCTTCACCATCGTTCAGTCCTCCTTTTCACGTGCGCGGCACTGTTCTCACGCTTTTTTTTGTTTATATGAGATTTTTTTCCAGATATTTTTGTATATATTGGACTCACATTGTCATGACTCTCATTTTCTTACATGTATTGTTGAGGTTATATTTTAAATAAAATCATTAGCGTACTAGCAGTGTTTGAAGGAGTTTTGACAGCCTAATAAATATTTCGAAAGGCAACTTGAAGGACTCGCTTGTGGCTAGAGTGGACTTAAGCTGTGATGATTATGAGTAGTTCTCTGCATTGAAGACAGTCCGAGAGCTAAGTTTTTACAGGGTAATAGGTCGGCTCAGTTCGTGACCAGTGCTTAAAGACACATAGTACGCTCATACACATTGAGGGTGTATGAGACTATCAGCCCCCCAGATGTCGATGTGTCGTGGTCCCCCCCCAAACATGCCCGGGAATGGAGATACAGGGCCGTGAAACACGCTAATTCTTCCATGCTCCGCCCACTGCCTTTTTACGGCGCAGATTCCCGCCGTTGATAACATCCGTTGCAAGCGCGCCTGTCGCGTGCGGCTCCTTGGCACTTTTGCCAAGTCTTTAATTGCGCTCTCGAATACAAGTAAAACGCAATTTCCTGATGCGGATAACATTGGAGGTGCTACAAAATAAGAGCAGAAGATGATGACGAGGGTCAGAACCTAAAAGCGACTGTGCCACTTCTGCAACATCCCTCGGAGGCCACGTATTTCCACGAAACATGAAAATAAAAACTAAAAACGGCATACTCGTTAGTTTAATACAAGCAATTTCCTGATGCGAATAAAATTTAAGGTGTTGCTCATGCTTCAAAATCCATGTACAAGGAGATGAAGATGACACAGGCTAGAAATGAAGCACAACGATGTAAATGTGAAACAAAAAACAAAAATGAAAAAATCAAGGAAAGGCAAATTAGATAAACTGGCCTGTAAATTTCTACGATCCGGCGCCAAAGCCATAGAAATACTTAGAACAAACGAGTGGGACGCTTGGGCTGTTTTTATTTTCATGTTTTGTGGGAATGCGCGGCCCTTGATGGATACTGCAGATGCAGCCGAGTTGCTCTTGAGTTCTGCCCTTGTCATCATCTTCTGCTCTTATTTTGTAGCACCTCCAATGTTATCCGCATCAGGAAATTGCGTTTTTACTCGTATTTGAGAGCGCAATTAAAGGACTTGGCAAAGTGCCAAGGAGCCGCACGCGACAGGCGCGCTTGCAACGGATGTTATGAACGGCGGGAATCTGCGCCGTAAAAAGGCAGTGGGCGGAGCATGGAAGAATTAGCGTGTTTCACGGCCCTGTATCTCCATTCCTGGGCATGTTTGGGCGGGGGGACCACGACACATCGACATCTGGGGGGCTGATAGTCTCATACACCCTCAATGTGTATGAGCGTACTATGTGTCTTTAAGTAACTCCCGGCAGTAGAGAAAGAGGCGAAAAAACCTTGGGATCACTTGAATAAAGTCCAGCTTTCCTCCTCATCAAACCTCTGCATTCTCATGAACATTATCAGTCTTAATTTATTGAGGGCTGTAAGTAGGTTGTTTAGGTGTAGGAGCATATTTCAATAAAACTTTTGCTCAGGCCTACAACCTGTTGCGGCTCAATTAATAAGTAGCTCTGACTGATATTCGCTTTAGGCGGCCTGGATGAGTTTTCAGATGTTGACAAGCCAATCGCAGCGATTCGACGGGCAACCAATTCTCGGCCAAGATGCACTGAATTCGTCTACCCTCTCCAGGCACGGCTATGTACACCGCGCGAATTCAGCTTGTAGCGTTTGTTTGCAGAGTTCAAGTTATTTGGTTGCAATAGTTGCAGTGCTCACCGCGTCTCTTAGCTATGCTTTATCTGCCCTTTTGAGTGACGAAAGTGCGGTTCATTTTCTGGGGCGAATAGCGGGCACGAAGTGCCAAATGCACGAGGAAATTTTTCAACGGGTCCTTGCTCGCGGGAACCGTCTTTAACTTTTCGAGAGGACTAGCTAGGAGATGAGTGACGTATATAATGTGGGCAACTTCAAGTCGGCGTATAACGCGTTTTCCAGTATGCAGACAATAAATCACCTTAGAAAGGTTTCTCCGAGGTGTTAGGACTTAGGTTCGATGCAGTATCCATTGCTTTCCCAGAAAAGTTACATCCCTGAAGAAAACTGGATTGAAAGGGCGAAACATTTGCCCTCTACAGGAGCATTGAATTTTATGAATTTGTTTGAAATTGCTTTTGCTTTCTTAGAATGCTTATTTAGCTAATCTGTCGCTTTGACGAGACCTCCTGAATTCATGACGTCGAGTTTAAATCCTTCGTGTTCCGGTGTTGGTCTCAGAAATCCCTCTTTGTGGTTACGTGCACGCTAACGCAACATACCTAGTTGGTTGTCTGAGTATACTGTAGCACTGACTTGTTAAACCAATTAGTGCGCTGGGAGATCAAACCCCGGCTCAGCTCCCGCCCAAAAAACCAAGTTTTCTTGCCTCTCAGCAGCCAGCCCAACCAGGCCCGAAGACCCGCAGTACCTAATCTGTCTGGAAAAAACAGAGACGCTTACATGTGCTGTAGTGAAATTTTTATAAAGGTTATCTTTTTTAGAGAGATATTCAGCAATGGGGGTTTTAGTGGGTTTTTGCGAGTGGGTGCAAGCTCTTGGTTTAGATGGAGATTAATCTTCTCCAGCCCAAGCCGTTGCAAAGGTAATAGCAGCGCTCGTGATAAGAAGATCTCTTTTTCCACGAACTATTTATATTGTTTTTTGAAGATTTCTTGGGATTCATCGGGATAAAGGTGTTTGGCATTATCCGATAGTGACGCATGCTCCGAGCTGCATGAGAAACCCGTTTTAATATGATACCGTTCGCACAGTGGGACTTGAATACCGCAAAGAATGAATCTAGACGGATCCTTTCGTGGAATAGTATTAGGTTGTCCGGAAAGTTCTTTAGCGTTTTTGTGGCACACTAATCTTTGTACGCATTCACCTGCTGATTTGAAAAAAAACCCTTTCCAATTTTTTGCTTGGCCGCCTTTGCTTCTCAGTAGCACATCCTGTAGAGAATTTCTTGCGCTATCTGATGGTATAATTGCCGTTTCACCATTGCTTGATAAACCCTCTTTTTTCAAGATTTTTTCAAGCATGTGAAAAGAGCACTTCGGACGATTTTTTTCTTCGACTATAAATTGGGGCAATCCGCAATCGAAACAGCTCAACAAATTAACCAGGTGTGGGGGCCCAATAGTGCTAAAGAAAGCACTGTGCGGCAATGGCTCAATAAATTTCGCTCTGGAGATTTCAGCCTTGAAGGTGAGCCTCATAGCGGTCGACCTAAAGCAATATCTGACGAGGATTTTAGGGGGATTTTGAAGGTTGACCCATCCCAGTTCGAACGAGATAGCAGAAGAGCTAGGCCTTGGCAAATCCACTGTTGCAGATGGTCTGGAACGCATTGGGAAGGTGAAAACTCGACAATTGGGTGCCCCACAATCGGAGTGACCGGCAGGAATCGGCACGTCTCGAGGTTCCTTCTTCACTGCTTTTGCGCAAAAGAATTGACCCGTTTTTGAACGGATTTGTCACCTGTGATGAAAAATGGATCATGTATGATAACAGGAGACGTTCCGGACAGTGGTTGGATTTGGAGGAACCACCGAGGTAATTTTCAAAGCCGAACCCTCGCGAAAAAAAATTCTGGTCAGGTTTGGTGGTCATCGGCTGTTGTAATCCACTATAACTTTTCATCACCAGGCCAAACCATCACAGCAGAACCCTACTGTGAACAAACCGACCAAATGTACCGAAAATATTGTCAGCTGCAGCCAACACTTATCAAAAGAAAGGGTCCGATTCTTTTGCATGACAACGCCCGCCCACACGTTTCACAAATCACTATCCATAAATTGAACGAATTGGGAGTTGAAGTTCTACCTCACCCACCATATTCTCTAGACCTTTCACCAACCGACTGTCACCTTTTCAGACATTTTCAGAACTTCCTTGCTCTGAAAAATACTTCATCAATTAAGACACCAGCGCAACAAGACGCACGCAGATTTACGTGGATTCTGCGACACCAGGCGCGGGATGTCCAGTTCAGTTTTTTCTTTGATGGGATTTCTCGACTGCTGCCACATTGGCAAAAGTGTGCTGATTCGAATGGTGCTTATTTGGATTAAATCCGATGAGTGTTAAGAAAGTTATGATCGTTTAAAGTTAAACACCCAAAACGCTAAGAACTTTCCGGACAACCTAATAGAAGGGCTTGGTTGCCCAGCGCCACTAGCTTCACTTCTGGATGGGCCATGCATTACGCTCCCACGCAGAGGTAGTCTGATGACGCAACTTCCACGTAATGCCTGTCTACGCGAGCA
>MU932117.1:0-10534 GCA_036418165.1 Cooperia oncophora | reverse complement strand
TGGGTTCAACGGGCACTGGATATGGGTGTCGAGGCATTAAGAGCAGAATATCGAGCACTAGCCAAGTACACCCTTCCGGATATGACTTGGGAAGCTTCAAAACAACCACGAAGCTGGCAGAAATAGGTGAAGTAGTTCTTGCCATACAACTTTCTGCACTGAGCGTTTGCAATTTAGTCGACCATTTTCAGATACCAGGATGTGCCGTGTCAGGACCAACATCGAATCGTGTTAAAGTGGCCCGGTGCCCCAACCGATTACATCCATGCGAACTACGTAGGAACGCCAGTATCAGACAAGCGATTCATCTGTACGCAGGTACGGAGTCTCTCTGCACAGCTGCAATAGCACCCTGATAGATAAAGTAAGTGCAGTCACTTCAAGGGACCTCTCGACAACACGGTCACCGAGTTTTGGATGATGGTACTGCAGGAGGAGTCAGAAACTATTGTTATGCTCTGTAATTGCATAGAAACGGTCAGTTTGGTTGAAACTCGGATAACGAGGTTCTTTTAGGTTTCAGCAATCAATAGGCCTGCTTTGAGTAGTACGACATGGAATTATGCAGTGACCTGGGCTTGACCAGGACGTGGTGAGCATTGCATGCAACGGTGTGGACGCAGCTTTCGTGACCATGGCTTTACCCTTAAAATGCAGACAGTCGGAGTCGCTTTTGGCTGCTCTCGCAAAGCAGATAGTCTTCACGCGACTCTGATTGTTAGCGCCGTAAGGCTGCGTTCATACTTTGCGGCAGCGACCAGTAGTGTCCCCCAGCGTTCCAGACATCCGGCAGCGCCAGCGACTAAAGAAGTGTAGACATCGGTTTAGCGTGTGCCAGCGTCTGCCAACGTCCACCAGCGGCCGGCATCGTCCAGGAGTGGAGAAGTATGGCGCTATAGGAAGGTAGCAGACAGCTGGTAGAGTATAAGAAGCTATAAGGGTAGCAGACTGCTGATGGAGAGGATGGCGCAATAAGAGGGTAGCAAACAGCTGCTACCCTCCTATCTCCCCATATTCTATCTGCTATCTGCTGCTGGACAATGGTAGTCGTTGCCGGACGCTCGGAATGCTGGTGGACACTGCCGACTAGTACGAACATACCGTAAGCCTTGCTTAGGAGAAGGGACATAGAGGCGCAGGGAGTTGCATTCTTTCTATCTCCCTCCCGAATTAGCTTAGCGCCAAAGCTTCTAGCTTCATTTCTGATTATAAGCGATTCCGAGAGCAACAGTGGTGCAACTGTGAGGCTACACACTTGCCTACCTTTTACACGAACTGGATTCACCTCTTAGGTGATCGCATAATTTTTAGGAGCAATCACATTGTTCTTGTCATTGAAGGACAAGTACTGCGCCCATTTAGTGTGCCTTACTTAGACAAGGTAGTCCTATGCGTAAACACAGGGATGTATCACTTTCGCGGGTGAAGAATGCAAGGTAATGACGCGACTCGATCGCCACTACGGCGACTTTCCGCCCAGTGCCCATTGCAACACCCATCGTTTATTCCCTAAAAGCTTCGCTGGTGATGTGGCGGTTAATATCGGCGCGCTCACCTGTTTCTATCCAAATGTTGAGAGTGAGGTAAATGAGTGGGAAACAAAGCTGATTATCGTCGTGATACACAACGTAAAAACTCGTCCCAATGAACCCCTCTCTTCACTGCAGCTTTTCAGATATGCTCTCATTTTTCTTCTTGTATTTATCAAACTGCTTGCGGGCTTCAGCATTACCCACCGTTTTTATCACGGGACTATTTCAAAATGTTCATGTTTAGGGTAAAATTAAGTGTTCTCCATATTGGCCAGACAGTGTGGGTCAAACGAAAACGTTTTCTGGAATTGACATTACTAATCTGCATGTAGGTTCTCACTTGATATTACTTCAAAAATCTCGTATTCACTGAAACAATAACTGATGAAGTAGATAACTCAGAACGTTACTTTCCCCATCACTCCTTGCATATTTTTGGTTCAGCTCGGAACCATCCCATTTAGGCAGCGTTCAGACTTCGCGATGACGTGCGTCGACGCGCTGCAACGCACTGTAAGACGCTGTAACGCGCGTTGGCGCGCTACAATTGCAATAGCCTTCCAAAGCTGTAGACGGGAACGCAACCGCCAACGGCTGGCGGCTATCCGTCTGCAAACGGTCGATCGACGTGCTACAGCGCGTCGATGCGCGTCATCGCGGAGTCTGAACGCTGCCCTAGACGAAATAGGAATCATTTCAGATACGGCCGATGTCTCCTGAAGAGCCGTCTATTGCTCTCAGTGTACTCAGCATTAAATTTACTAAACCAGATGGCAACCACGAAACACGGGAAGTCCGACACTATCAGTGGTTGGATTGGCCTGATCGGGGTGTGCCACCATGTCGTCTCACCAGTATGGTACGTCATCAGTATGAGCTGAAGTTGTTACTTCTCAAGGGGTAACGGTTGAACTTGCAGGAACTTTTGTCACGGATACGTGGAACCAAAAAGCCAATAATTGTGCACTGCTCAGCAGGAATCGGACGGACAGGAACAATTGTCGCTATTGAGTATATTTTAGGTAGGAACGCTTGCTGTCAGAAACGATCCGAAAACTCACGAAAATAGTTTCAGAACGGATGCAAGCAGGAGTTGAATGTGCAAATATGTGTGACTTATTGAAAGAGCTTCGACATTTCCGGGCATTCTCCATACAAAACGACTTGGTACGTCTGAAAGAATCTTCTCCATCGGTCACAAAAAAAAACGAGACAAACAGACTGCATTAAAAGCATGCGGCACTTATTCCACAATAGCAGCAACCTCTATCTCATACCTTTAGCTATTGACCAAAATCTAGCGTAACTTTAGAGACAAACTGTACGATTACTAGAGTAATGGAGTCTCCTCATGTGCAGCCTAGGCAGGTCCGCGCTTATACTAGCACCCTTAGAAAGCAACGACCTGGTGCCAGAGCACGCTAGGTTAGAACCCCGCCGCTAAAATGTGGCAAGGAAAATGAGACTATACAAACATTGGGGAAAATGGCGAAAAAATTGAATGAAGGCAGTCGTATTAACCAAACGTACAACTCAAAAAGCCTTTGCTCCTTCACGACACCAGGCCACCCGGGCTCGAAGTTCCTCACTTCATATGCAAGAGTCTCCTTCGCTCTCACCGTTTGTACAGAATCCCCGAGAACGCGGATATAGGCTCAGCTAAGGCACATTTGTGGACCCGTGCGCAGGAACGCCGGTGTTGTAGGCTGTGTTTTGCTCATACATATTGAGGCGGCAGCGTAGCGTAGCGCTTCAGCGCGTACGCCCAGCGCAAGTGCGCGAGAGAGGATGCATATCTGATCTAGCGTGTGCCAGCGTCAAACCCAAGCGTCACGGCTTTAGCGTTCTGTCTGCGCGTTGTCTGCCGAGGCGTTTCACCGCGAAGCCGGTTTGAATTGTTCCCTCAGCGTTTTGCAGGCGGCAGTGGAGTATCAACTATGGGGAGAGCCATGGCAGGGTACAGAAGCACATCAATTGGCGGCGTTCTCTTCACAGCTCGCCACTCCCAGTGCTCTACAATAGCGTCGTATTCCCCGTTCTCGACGCGGCCACATAGGTCTCTAGCAACATCACATCGATTTGTCTGCGTCTCTGACGGCTCACATCAGTCTCTAAGCTTGCCTTGCCCCGTGCAACAGCGCAAAAGCAAACGCCGGTGAAACGCTGAACAGAAACGAAACTGTCAGCGTACGCTAGCGTGACGCTGTGACGACCCTGGAACGCTGATCGATATGCTATCCTCTCCCACAGCATCTGCCGGTCCTGAGGCGTGCGCTCGGAGGCGCTCGCTATCGCTGCCGCAAAGTTATAAACGCAGCCTGAGTGACACGAGTCGTATGTTCAGCTTGGTAAGGCATCGCATGCGGAGTTTCCAAAAAGGTCCATACACAATCTATTTTCACGGATGGGGTTGTAGTAAAGCTTTGCGACATACGGCTAGTAGGTGAAGGGAACGCGTTTGCAACAGAGCGGATACGTACCGCCGTGATACTCGCGCTAGAAGCCCGGCCTCCCAGGTCATCTCACTGCGCGTGGGCCGACTTTTATCTAACTGCGCGGCGCTAAGGCGGGCCGAAATATATAGCTTACCGAAATGCATAGATCAAATGCCTTAAAACCCGGTTGGGGCGACATGTCCCTGTGGAATAGCGTGTACACCCCGGGAGAACGGCGCAAGACAATCAATTAATATAACCGTCGTCGGCGGCGTGTCCAATCGGTTACGGCGGCACGCGAGCGCGAAGGCAATGTGTTGATGTGGCATTCGTATCGATAAGGCAGTGAATAGCACATTTGAAATTCAAATTACAAAATCCCATGAAGTGATCTTGGAATTGTCCAAACGTCCTCTCCCCGTGGACTCTTCCCCATGATTGGAAATCGGGTAGAAGAACAAGCCCCTATCCACACGTGTGTCGTTCCGCGGGCGTACGGCTGGATAAACCTACCTGAGCGTGCAAAACTTGACTGTTTTGTCGACGTACCGCGTACCGCATACACCCCATCAAGGGGCACTCGGTAGCCGTTAGTCACGCCAAGGCTCAGACCTTAACTCTCAAAGAGAAGCCTTACACTCACCCCGAGGATGATTTGTCATGTGTGAGGCTAATGGGTCCGCAGCTGGATTAGCAATCCACTGTTCACTCGTCCAATTAGTGACGAGAGCTCATAGATGTGGAAACCCCGATGTGCCGTCCCTCGCGCCCGCGGCTGAGTCCCCAGGTCGAGAGTGTGCCGCCAGAGCGTCCCAGTTGCGCAAGCACCTAAAGTTCCAAGCAAGAAAAGCCCGAAACCTACGTACTCGGTAGAGGAACGATCAGAAGTAAGGGGGCGCAGACCAAGTTAGCGTGTTTTGGATATCTCGAGATACGTGCGTGGTCGTGAACGGCTTGCGGTCGAGTATGGAGACGACACCCTGGTATCAGTACCCTACACCCCGTTTCCGTGCACTTTTTACTAGTAAAGTGGTACGCTACTGCGGCGCTGGGCCCATTCTTCCCACAGTCCATGCTTACAGATAGTAAAAGCAGGAAAGCAACAACAAAGCTGCAGGAGGTCCAAATTACATTTTTGTGGTAATCACTTGCATAATGTGTCAGTTGATCATCATCAAGTGATCTTTTTCAGCAATATCTCTACGTTCATCGCGTCATGTTCTGTTACTTTCTTGAAAAACACAACGTCAGGTGTGTATCATCAAAAATCCTTTTGTAGGGATCGTGGTGAATGTGCACGCCATAGACTGTTTCTTGGGACTCTTCACTTCGATGGTCGCAGGATCAGAAAATTAGATGCCTAAAGACGCGTGGTAGTGGTACACTTACCTGCGTGATGGGTCCATACAAAGGAGGAAGTGAGCGGGTCAGCACCTAAATCACGTAGCGTGCAAAAGTGCGCTAAGGCTGGAATGTAGTGAATACCGAGTTTCCATCGCAAACAGCATGACTGGCAAGCTTTCTATCGCAGCCAAGTGTAGAGAACAACTGCTCTCTGATCAAAGGGGGAGGCGAAGGTAAGAAGCGCGAGTGGCTTGACCAGGCGTATAGCTGCTAGTGCCGCGCACTTTCCCTGCAGGTGCACCCTCAAATGGCATTCAGGTGTTCTACCCTCAGCCTCCTTTTCGCGCACTTTCGAGTGACGAAAGTGGCACATTTTCACGGACCCGTTCGTCTCGCAGAGACCAGGACCCCATGACTTGGAGGGACGGCGTTTTTACTGACCTTATGGAGATATGCGACGGTAGGATCGTCAGGCGCTCAATAAACTGCTACAGTACCTTGGCAATGTAGTGTGCTGGTCTACCGCTTATTACTTCATTGAATCAATACTACTCAGACCACATTTAGTTCATATTCACTTGTGTAGAGAGATAAGAAGGTGACCGACGGCTTCTTGCCAAGGGTTTTCATCTCACTACTACTACTACATGAATTCACTGCCTCAGTACAACGTGAGCGGTGAACTGAGCGTTTGGACCAGAAACCAGGTCACGAAAGGAGAGGGAGAGCACACAGGCAAACGGAACTGCCTGTGTCTGTGCGGATTGCTATGACTAAGACCAACCGCTGCGTTCACAGGTTGCAGCAGCGTCCACAAGCGATTACCAGCGTCCACCGGCGACCATAAGTATTCAGAGCGTCCCCGACAGCGACTAGGAAAACATAGATAGCGATCTAGCGAAAGACAGTGTCCACCAACGTCTACCAGCGTCCCCCAGCAACCATCAGCGTCTCGAGGGATTGTGAAAGTATGGATGTTGATTCAGCGTAAAGGCATCTATCAGCGCCCACCAGGAGTTCGGTATTGTGTAGTAATACGGTGTGGTTGCACACGCTACAATTTCACGACGCCTAATCCAGCTGTCTCCTCCCGCATACAAAAAAATAATAAAAAAAATTACCCATCATTACCAGCAGTCTGCTGCCCTCCTACTTCCCCACACCACCGTGATCGTTGATGGACGCTGGTAGATGCTGCCTTCCGCTAGATCGACATCTATACTTTCCTAGTCGCTGACCCTGAGTATGTGGCAATTTGGCGACAGTTAGGCGTGCGCCTTTGCACAATGACATTTAGAACGTGAAAATGAAATTTTCAAAGAAACTAGTGGTCTTCATTCTTTTGTCACTATTTACAGATATGAGTATATTTTGACTGAAGAAAACAAAGCCAAGTATGCGAAGTTTATCAGCGAATACAATGCCGCCACTGGTACCAGTTAGCTGTCGCAGGCGACAATGGTTTGGCAAAATCGAAAAATTAATGGTCAACATTTTTTTGCTCGCGATACAATAAATGTATGATAGTGCTCCTATCCACAAATAATTAATAAATAAATGAATTAGTTCTGCGACGTCTCTTCCATTTCACAAAATAAATAAAAACGTTGAATACATGTTATACTTTCACTTTTAAACAGTGTGAGATTGGCTGGAAAGAAGATAGCTGGAAATGGTGCCCCTTCTAACCCGAATACAAGTTCTGGCTCCATCAAGTCTAAATGTGCTTGAATGCATTATTATCTCACAACTGGCCGGTTTCCAGATGTAGAGTTAGGGTAGTCGCAGACGCCTGGCTAGCACGCGTTCAAGTACTGGACAGGAAATATGTAGCTCTCGCGCCTCGAATTCCTCTGGGTTAAAGACAACTCCCGCGCTCAAGTAATTCATGGTCATCGTTCCTTGTGCCAACAGTCGTGCCCCCTAGCTAAGAGACTATGTCCCTTCTTGCGACTACACAACGAGTGAGGAGGGTCCCACAGCCGCCGAAAGTTCTAGTTCTAACACCCGCTCAGAAGGACCGTCCATCCAACGAACGTCTTTCCACACCTAAAGCAGGGGCGCTCAGTTGTTGTTTGTTGAGCGGCGGAAGAAGTGCTTTTTATTTTAAGCCTGAGCCTGCCTGGAGGGAATCGCTTCTCCGAAGCTCAGCTTAGCAGAAGTCTCAATGATGCCGGCACTAAAACGACTGTGATACCCGTGCCTACGATGCCAATTAACCCCCGTATACAACATGTCATCGATTTCCGGCGACAAACTGGCGCCTGATGGTGCCGAATGGCGCCAGCGTCAAAATTCAATGCCATATTCGTGATCAGGTTCTACAGTCAACGTTCCAGCAAAAACAATTCTTTTCAGTTCTTGGGGTTAGGAACAGCTCAGTAGGGCTGGAAATTCTAAATGGAAACTACATTAAAATGAATAGTGCCCTAAAAAGGAATCCATCAAAGTTAAACGTTTTATCCTTCATCCGATTCTCCAGGGATCGTGAGGGAAGCCTAGAAGCGATAAGGAACGGCGCTTTCTCCATGGCTAATATATTGCTTGGTGACTTGGTGATTATCCTTTTCTACAAGACGGTACTAGTGTATGAAATCAATAATGCTAAGGAAAAATTTACTTCACAAACACAAACACAACAAACGCAAAAAATTATTGATCAACAAATAACAGGATATACACCACGTAAAATAACAAGATGCAAAAATACATTATTTTCTTCGTCGGTTTTCACTCTTGCGTAGGCTGCAGTGGAATTGTCCTATAATAATCACAACAGTCACGAGGAAAATAACATAAAGAGACCTAGTAAACCGATTAAAGAACATAGTACGTCATTACATGAGGGTGTTGATGAAGACTATTCAAGCCCCAGATGTCGAATGTGTCGTTTGTGTCCCGCCAAAACATAGATCGCGGAAGGAGGATACAGGGCGTGAATACACGCTATTCTTCGCTGCTCGCACACTGCTTTTTACGGCGCAGATCCGAGTGTCATACATCCGTTGCAAGCAAGGCCTGTCGTGGGCTCTTGGACTTTGCCAAGTACTTTATTGCGCTCTCAAATACAAGGAAACGCATCCTAGTGCGGATAACATTGGAGGTGCTACAATAAGAGCAGAAGATGATGACGAGGGTCAGAACCCTAAAAGCAACTGTGCCACTTCTGCAACATCCCTCGGAGGCCGCGTATTTCCACGAAACATGAAAATAAAAACGGCATACTCGTTAGTTTAATACAAGCAAGACGCAATTTCCTGATGCGAATAAAATTTTAGGTGTTGCTCATGCTTCAAAATCCATGTACAGGAGATGAAGATGACACAGGCTAGAAATGAAAGACACGATGCCTAAATGTTGAGACGAGAACGAAGAAAATGAAAAAATCAAGGAAAGGCAAATTAGATAAACTGGCCTGTAAATTTCTACGATCCGGCGCCAAAGCCATAGAAATACTTAGAACAAACGAGTGGGACTTGGGCTTTTTATTTTCATGTTTTGTGGGAATGCGCGGCCTCTGATGGATTTGCGGGCTGAGCGAGTTTGCTCTTTGAGTTCTGGCCGTGCTATATCTTCGTTCTTATTTTTTAGACACCTTCCAATGTTATCGCATCAGAGAATGGTTTATCCCTGTATTTGAGCGCATTTAAAGGACTTGGCCAAGTCAAGGAAGCCGCAACGCGGAAGCGCGCTTTGCAACGGATGTTATGACGCGGGGACTGGCGCCGTAAAAGGTGTGGCGGCATGGAGAACTAGCGTGTTTCAGCGGCCCTGTATCTCCATTCACGGGCAGTTTGGGCGGGGACAGAACATCTAATCTGGCGGGCTGATAGTCGATACACCTCAATGTGTATGAGCGTACATTTATGTCTTTAGTACATCCTCATCGATTGCGGACGAGTGGGCGCTGGCAGTGCGGCTGCTTTGGTGCGGTTCGGCAAAATCGTTCTGCACCAGTTTTTGAAGCGGGCAAGTGCATTACTGTATTATATCCTTCGTATTCACTCGTTTTCTACCACTTTTTGTCGCATACGCGTTGCAACAAAAAAGGCTGAGAACGGCTTCAACAGTGTGCGCACTCCTTCTGGCTGACACGCCCCACCGGTCCGCAATGATGAGGACTGTATCCGCTTTTTTTAGAAAATGAAAAACTGACTATTGCGGGGAAAAAGGTGAGTGAACTTCAGAAAGCATACAATAGCATTCAGAGTTCGGCACTATTCAACTATTACTACCCCAAAAAGTCAGAAAATTTTTTTGGTGAAACTTTGCCCACAGAGGTAATTCGGTGTCCTGATCACGAATATAGCACTCGTTTTCGCGCTGGCGCTGAGAAAAGTGGCGGCGCCAATTTGGCGCCGCCACCTTTCTCACCAAATTCGGTGTAAATTTGCATAGTAGGGTTATTTGATGTCCTGATCACGAATACCGAATTAGTTTTCAGCCCTGACGCCATTTGGCGCCACTAGGCGCTGATTTGGCGCCACACCCTTTTTATCAAAATCGATAAAAAGCCTGCATAAGTAGGGTTGTTTGATGCCCTGGTCACGAATATGACATGTCTTTCGACGCCAGCCTGCTAAGGCATTGTTCACAGTCTGCGACCCTGACGAAACGGCGGTTGGGAGAAAAGCAAAAAATAGTCATCGATCGGAGAATCGCCAACCGCTAACCGCCGCGGTTCGGCGGTTGGGCGAAAAGCAATAGATGTGTATCGATTTCGCTGGCGAAAAACGCCACGGCGATCGAGCTAGCGTTTCGTCGAAGGCGAAAAACGTCGCGGTTTGGCGAAACGCCCGTCGATTCGTATCAAAACCCTTTCGCCCAACCGCCAGTCGATACGTATCGAAAGCTTTTCGCCGAACCGCCGCGTTCCAGAGAAACGCTGGACCGCAGACTGTGAACAATGCCTAAGACTGAGTCTGACCTGAAGGAAATCATTCTTTCTTCCAGGCTCAGCCTTAAAAAAGCGCTAAACCGCAGATGATCGCAGCGTCTTATATCAGCGCCAGCGCCAAAAATGAATGTGATATTTGTAATCAAGATGTCAAATAACCTCCGTATACAAGTTTTCAGCGGATTTAATGACCTAGGGTATTTTGGCGCCGCGCCAGACAGTTTCAGGCCAAGTGGATGTGATATTCGTGTTCAGGAGGTCGAATTACCCCTAGAACCCAACTTTCAGCCAAATCTGCCCCCGTAGAAAAAAGTCGATCAAGATCT
>MU932116.1:0-14509 GCA_036418165.1 Cooperia oncophora | reverse complement strand
TGAACAAAAATAGAATCTCACCAATGAGTTCATAAAATAAAGAATAAATATAATTTTCCAGGAAAAACTTTTGTCGAATGGTGACCGTTGGGAACCGGAACTGGCCGCCAACATACAAGCAGAATTTCTATATAGATGAGCCTCATAGAAATAGTAGTAGTCTAGCGATTTCTGTTGTTGTTTTGAATTTAACGAGGAGAGAAGTTGGACACTGTTATTCCGAGTGTTTTGAAGCGTCTAGGTAGTTGGGGAGGGGGAGGGGGAGGAGTTCAGTGGGATAAAGAGCTACGCCCATTCTCTGCCCGTTTGCACGCTCCTCCTCATCAGCGTCTGCCAAACCACCCAACAATCTCGCCGAGAGGGTGCAGACAAGCAGAAAGGAAGGATTTCATGGCATTGAAAAAGAATACACACCTTTCTACTCCTCAATAACCTATCTTAAGGTTGTTTCTCTAATTATTTATCGCTGATATGAGATTCAGCTGTAAACATTAGTTTTCAGATTAATACATTCTGTTACCAATACATTCTTTTGCATAAAGGTCGTACCAAGCGCAACATGTGAAAACCAAACGTGCCATCAATTGGGATGTGACAAGACAACCGCTATATGCCGCGTTGGTGGGCGTGGCGAGCGACGAAGCGCACATGAGACGAGTTGCGTCACCTAGCCATTTGAATTGTATGCTGAAAAGTCGGAAAAGATCTACATCAAGCCGACAAAGAGTCTTGTCCGCTTGAATTCACCAGAGATTCGCTCTTCTAATCGATGACCTGATACACACCGGAAATTTGCCGAGCGTCGCCGGACGACGCGCCGTGCACGCGGCGCCGCAGATTACGATACTCTTGTCCGTCTCCCCAATCACGGTACCACTGGGGAGGTCACGGAAGCGGTCAGACTGTCTGTAATTACACTCGAACATCCCTAAGATGTGGTAGGCGTGGCTGCGTACTTCAACTAAACGTGGCGGTGGCTGTGCTTTTGGTGAGATATTTTCATTTTGAAACAATTGTGGTCATGTCTCTGTCCACCATAGAACAAGATGGCAGTTGTCTCGAGTTGAAATATCCCACGAGTAACCCATCCTATGCCATGTCCAAATGCCACGCCTACCCCGACTCAGGGATAAGGAGTATAATAACCTACAATAAAGAGGGACAGCCTTCTTTTCGAAAATAGGATAAGCGCCTAATTAACCCCACTCCGGGGAGAATCGGCGAAAAACCACGTCCAGACCTTGCAAAACTAGAGAATCGAAAAATCGACGAAAATGGGATTCAGAGAAAGGGCGAAAATGATTAGGTACTTATCGTTTAAACGAATCGGGGAATCGCCTATTGCAGAGGACTGGCGCAGCGCCAGTACGTTCCCCACCAATTGCTGGGCAAACGACAGTAATCGGTCGAAAGTGGGCCAGCGTCGCGCCAAACCAGGCCTTCCTGATACGCCCCAGCGTCTGCAAAGAAAAATAAGTAAGCATTCCTCCTATACGACTCTATCATTTCCGCGATTCGCTGATTCTTCAATTCTCGAACTCCTATAAGCTATGAGTGATGCCAAACATACGCGAAGAATTTGGGGATGAATCGATACGTATCTAATGTTTTCGCGCATTCTCCTACTCACCGATTCTCCTAATACTTATGCTTCACTTTATGTAGATCCTCCAGTATCGCAAGGTATGAACGACTGATAGCGGAAACTTATGCGAAAGACGGGGTGGTCAAGTAATAGGACTATCAGAGCGAATGTAAAACCAATTACTAACGGAGGTGAAATGAAAATGAGACTTGTGAAGAGAGCATGATCTTCGGACTAATGAAGACGACGAAAGAGATACAAATGAGCAGTACTGCGCAGTTGAACATATGAGATTTAACGGGCAGAAAGCCCAAGTCTGTGGGAGGGTGAGCGTGTCATCTCGGCGCGGACGTCGATATGTGCACTTTGGAATTGTGTGTAGTTGCAGACGGGCAAAGGCTTACGTGTTAAGACTTGTTCGCTGCTTTTACTAGCCCTTGCACGTTCTGGCATGTTCGGCTTTAGCCGGACGAAATCCACTCGGATTGAGTAGTCTTGACGCGCAACATTCTGCTGCAATTTTAGCTACCTAACCCTGTTCTCAGGAGGTTCATCCAAAATATCTTAACGATTTTCCGGGCCTCTGTACATTGTCAACCGTGACGTTGTTCAACCTCATACTTCCCTTTTCTTCTAAACTCCATTATTTTTCCTTCCTTACGTCTCTCTCCCTCTTCTTATTTCATCTCTGAAATAGCAAAAAAGATGCGATGAGGAGATATCTCTAGACCTCTCATCGCAGACGATATTCGGTTAGTAAACTTCATAAGCGATCTTGTAAGATTCTTTATTTCCCTTTTGCCCTGAACTGTATAATTATCCGCCATTTCCTCACACGATATCGTTTGTAGACCGGCCCTGATCTCATCTCGTCTGGCTGGCAGTTCGAGCAATTCCTTTTCGTACTTTTCATTACTCTCACCAAGTTCCTTTTTCGATCGATAACTCTATCTATGTAGCTTTAGTGTATGTATACAAAGCGCCCGACGATTGACCGCATATCCATCGATAGATTTATGACTATTTCGCATCTATTCCTTCCAACTGTAAAGAACAATTAGAACTCTACAAGAGTTTTCGCTTTCCCCACTCTACGAAAACCTCAACTACAGGGAAGTGACGCGTGCGGTTGCGTCACTGCCCAGAAAGAGCCGGTGATCAAGCGCATACACACGGCTACACCTACTTATAAAATATCGCTCTCCGTAAGAACGCCATGAGCCTAAGCATCAGACTTAAAGATTTAAAAAGATGTCATTTAATACCTCAATTCCCTGTTGGCAAAGCATACGGTTTTAGATATGGAAACATCAATTTGCTTTACCAATGCTAATGCTCAGTCTTGTTGGAAAACTGATGAGCGCTAACTTCGTTGGAGGGGGGGGGGGGGTAAATTAAGCCAGCTATCTCTTTTGTCCGTCCCCCTGAAAGGCTGTCGGCCTAGAGCGGCAGACGAATCTAGAGTGGCTCGAAGGATAGCTTAGCACAGAGACGTAGTTGATGGGGTTTGATCAAGAGAAGAGCCCACGGGCTTATTGAGTGTAGGTATTTCCTAGCTTATAGATTCGACAGCGGCACCACATCATATCAGATGGGTCCTGGTGCGAATGCCGCACCTCTTTCGCCGATTTTACCGGGCCTGGCCTCTATGCTGAAGTGTATCTTGTTGTACCCTTGTTTGGAAAAAATTTGGTGAGGTATGCAGTTGCACAACTGACCCGAAGTGCAGCTGTCCTCAAGCGTCTGAGGATTTATAGACTGGCACAAAGTGCATGTGTAAAACTGCTCCAAGTTAGCGCTGGGATTCATACTGTCAGCGATGACTTGAAAACCTGAAACCGCTTTGGGACTTCTATGGGCCATTATACTCATTTGCGTGTTTTCGTCCTAAAGGCTATACAAAAAGTGCAAATATCTGTTCTAGAGGACTCGGATGGTGGAATTGAGCATTTTGAATTGAGTTGTGGGTAAAAAAATCCAAACCGACGTAAAGGTTTTCCATTTCAACATTTCCCTACAGATCAAGTGTGTATAAAAGACATTAACAAATCACGGGTAGCCCTCGGAATGACTCAGGTCGGACATTCCTGCACTTTTTCTCAGAATCTGCGACCGCGCGATGTTGGATGGATCGATACGCGTACCAGTTGAAGCCGCCGGCTACCGCCATGTTTCCTCCCTGGTATTGTGCAGCTTGCTTTTTTGTGACTCTCCCTCCAAAAGTGGTTGTTTTGAATACGTAATGATTATTAGCGATTATCCTGTCATAGGCATGAGAGGGAGGCGAAATGCGTGCTTTGGATGCGTATTGATCTGTTTTCAAGTGAACGAAATACTGTGTGTCCTACCACTTAATGTTTTTCATTCTCTACTTTAGTGCATCACTAAGCCTTTCTAAGAATGGAGGATTAACCTACACCTGCTTTTCGGCTTCTTCGCCTTCGTTTGAGCCTGAAACTGACAAAAACGGCACTATTCAACTATAACTTCCCTAAAAACTCAAAGATTCCTGTGGCGGAAATTGCTTCCAAGGGGTTACTCTTTACCTTGATGACCAATATTACATTCGCGCAGACTGCATTTGGCCCGCCACCGCATTCCCTATTCAAATTGGGCTGCATAACAGGTGTGTTTGATGTCCTAAACAGATATGACATTCATTGCTGGCGCAGTCGCCATTTGGCGCCAGAACGGTGCAACTTGGCGCCACCACCTTCTCACCAAAATCCAGATAGACTACATACTAGGGGCTATTTGGCGGTCTTATCAGGCATTCTGGTTTAGTGCAAGTGCTAACGTCGGCACAGTGTGGGGTGGCACTCTGGCAAGGCTGAAGCGTTTAGGAAGAGGGGAGGGTGACCGCTCTTCCTTTTGTGCTTAAGCCTTGGCCAGAGCGGCTATAGGTGGTGCTGGCTCCAAAAAATTGAAAGCCATATTTCGTTAAGCGGATCCTCCAGTCTAGCTCAAATACCACGATGGTAGCTATCTGGTAGTGAATAGGTCGGGCCGCCAAAACACGCCTGACGCCATTCTCAATAATCCGTGTAATCGAAGTTTCAGTTAAATTTTTTTTGAGATTTTGTGCAGTAGTAGTTGAATAGTGCCAAACTGAAAAAACCTTCCTTAGCCAACAGTGTGATCCCCTCACAAGCTACCTTTCTCCCGCCGGCGGCAACGGAAATTCTCCAACAATGATGTATCCTAGGTTTGAATAACAGGATCCGTTAGAGCTTGTTCAGCACTCGCCGATTCGGCGCTATCCACTGGAGCGCCTCAACACTTCGTCATGTGAAAGCATTTGGAAGGTTTATACTCTTCTTAAAGGCAGTTGGCACGATGTTTTGGTGCTCGGTCTAAAATGCTGGTAGGGCGCTATGTAGTGGGGAAATGGCGAAAGAACGGAGTGAAACGGTCAAAATCCTGCGAAGAAAGAGCCTCCGTTCTCACTGTGTTAGTAATCAACTTTTCGACGAGTTTCCGTAGGACATCTTGTTTCGTAACGCTACGCCGAAGGTACGGCTGCATATGTGTACTCATATATCCATGCAGCATCACGGCCGCTTCATACCAATCCCTTCGCTTCATAATTTGCTTAGCAAATGAATCGATTAGAGCGAGAGCGTCAGGAACGGTCGTCCATTTGTGGGGCGGGCGAGCGTTTGGGTCGGTATGTTGTGCTTGATAGGGCTCTTATTGAGGGCACGCACTCTGGAAAAGGCATTATGCAGCGCCTGCTTAGGGTCGCGGAATTCCGTCCTGCCAGGCGTATTAGTCCTGCTCGTCTTGGAGGATTTATCGTGCCAACTGCCTTTAAAATTGAACGCTGACCTGCTTCCCAGGCGTTCTCTTTGGTGAGCTTAGCGATATTTGAAGTGACCGCCTCGCGCCACAAGCTGCCGCGTCATTTGTGCTTTTGCATCTCGTTCTCTAATGAATACTGTATTGCTAGGTTAATAAGCGAACATGGCGATGAAATCACTTGGGCGAATAACCAAGGGAATATTTGGACGGGCACCTAAGGTAAGCTTCTCGAAGAACCGTAATTTGTTACTCCTTTTGCCTATAGCAGGTTTTCCAGCCAGCTGTACCTGGTGGTGCGCTTCAGCAAAAGCGTACCAATTATAAATACGTTGGTATGGTTGCCGAAACCGATGGATCATTCGCTGGAGACCTCAACTATGGGCTTCATACTCTATTCTTCACTGAGATGTTCCGAGGTAGTTTCTTGCGAGCAATCAAAGGACACTGTCCAGGATTGCTTGGTGGGCGGAGCCATAGGACGACGCCATTTGTGTACTTTCTATCTGGTTTAAGGTGATAAAAAGTCGGGAAGAGTAGGGACGCCTCAATGACGTCGGTTCCCGACTCCGCCCGATATTTTTGTTTAGATTTCTAGTTGCATAACTGAGGACCAGTCTGGGTGGCTGTCGCTTAACTGATTGACTTCCAGGGTTCGGCGTCATGCTGGGACACTTTTTCATGGAACCTGCCACGATCAACTATCCCTTTGAAAAAGGTCCTCTCAGCTCTCGATTCAGGTACCTTCTGACATCATTACAGTAGTGGTTAGTTTTGTGGTACATCGTAAACTGGACTTTCTTGTAACGGCAGTTTGTTTCAGGGGAGAGCATGCCCTTCGGCGCTATCCCTCAGGCGAAGAGCGCTGCATCGCCTGTAAACTATGTGAAGCTATCTGCCCTGCACAGGTTCGCGACTGTCATTGTTCATGTTTACAGTCATGATCCATGCAAACGATAGGGCCTTCTGACGCCGGGCATGTCTTGAAGGCGGAGCCCTAAATCAATCTCTCAATCAAGTCTGTAGGCGGGCTCAAGATTCCATTACTAGCGGAAAAAAGGGCGCTATGGCTGCGCGCCAATGCCGCCCTGTCGTTTGCAGGGATCACGACGGTACGTTCATAACGATTTATGGTAGAAAATCAGGGACACAACGCATCTTAAGGCGATCACAATCGAGGCGGAAACACGTCCAGATGGGAGCCGACGTGCTGTTCGGTATGATCTCGACATGAATAAGTATGTACGATTTGCTTTGAACAATTTGCTTTCTTACCCTGCATGGCTCATGGCTTTAGCCGAGCACGCGTTCTGTAACTCAGGAGTGGCCCGCCTTCCTCCGATCTGAAGTCACTGGTAAGCAAGGTTTTGAAGAAGACAGTGCTAAAGTGCGCGTAAGACCGGTTGATTGCCGGTTTCTTGACCCGTCACGGCGCGTCAGTCCAATTCAGGCATTGTTCACAGTCTGCGACCCTAGCGAAACAGCGGTTGGGCGAAAAGCAATAGATGTGTATCGATTTTCGCTGGCGAAGAACGCCAGGGCGATCGAGCTAGCGTTTCGCCGAAGGCGAAAAACGTCGCGGTTTAAGCCGAACGCGCCGTCGAGTTTATCAGGAACCTTTCGCCCACACGCCAGACTCGTTCCGCCCACCTGGCAGTCAATACGCTATCGAAAGCTTTCCGCCCCAACTACCGCCGTTCAGAGAAACGCTGCGCAGTTCGGCGAAACCGCAGACTGTGAACAATGCCTTAGTGAGGAAATGTTCAATGACTGTACGGCGGAGCCAATTCTCAAGGTTACCGCGTCACACAGCGATAAAAAAAGAATGGAAAAAGAGCGATTCAATTATCGAATCTAAAGACACATCCCGCGATTGCAGTCCGTGGGCGTCGGGATTCGAATATAAGTTTGTAGGTGATAATTGAATCACCAGTGAGGAAAAAGCGAAGGAAGCACGCTGAAGGGGGACCCTTCCCAAGCAACTGATTTTGAGCGGTGGACGAGCATGCAAAAAAGCAAGAAACGGTGAGACCTTGGATGCCGGTGAGAGCAAGAGACGAGGTGACCGCTTTTGCCAGCAGTGTCAGTGTCAAAGCGATCACCGAAGTGTTACTGTACTAAAGAGATGGCCCAGTCAGAGCGATGAATCAAAAGGTGTGGGTCAGCAGATCCGAGCTGCGATAGCGCGGAGAAAGAAAACGCCTTAGGATTCAACTGATTTGCCCCAAAAGTTAACCGAGCCAACTGTCTAAGAAATCGGTAGTTAGAAATTGGTAGCCATTATTGGTTGTAGTAGTTTTTGCGGACCGCCACAACTCGGATCGTCTGATCCACATCCAGGATCGAGTGACCCAGTCCAAAGTGAATTATGGGCGCAACTACGCCAAATCTTCGTAATAAGATTTTGTAACCCTGAGAAATAACCCGGATAATAAATAAGGTTTGATTGACCCGACTTTTCCTCGAAGCTGCAAGGAGTTGTTTTAGTAAGGAGATTTTACTCTGTTTTAAGGTGTATCTACTGTGGACTCTGCCAAGAAGCCTGTCCTGTCGACGCGATCGTTGAGGGGCCGAATTTCGAGTACTCAACCGAGACTCATGAAGAGCTGATTTATAACAAGGTTGACGATTATCTTCAAAGTAGAGGATAGTTCACGAAGCACTGTTTTATGAGTACTGGTAAGTAAATTCTTAGAAGGCATATTTCAGGAAAAACTGCTGACAAATGGCGACCGTTGGGAACCTGAGTTGGCAGCTAATATACAAGCAGAGTATCTATACCGGTGAAATTCTTGAACTAGTTCAGTAGTTTCTTTTTTATTTCGTTTAATATGGTTAGCGTTGTTGGAAGTTGGTTGTAAACCGTAGCTTAGAGCTTCAATAAATAATTTACGAGCATGTATTCTCGCGTTTTCTTCAGACTGGTAACCTACAACAAGTGTCTCATTTGCTACAGCTACTACATGCAGTTTTGTTCGCTGCGAATGGGGTGGGGCGTTTTGGAAGGAGACGGCCTGGGTCTTGGCTGTGCAGCACACAGTTTCAACAAATTGTCGTCGCTTTACTCTCTTTTCTTCAACAGTTTGTGGAAACTGGGCGCGCCAAACCTTGCCCCCTGACAAGCTCCAGCATCCGCAGCGAACAAAACTCTAATATCCTTGTAACCATGCTACTTTCATTAGTAGATCTATGAGGCTGGAACATACAGTAATGGCCTAGGTGTGAAGGATTTTAGGCTTGTTGCCAAGGTGGATGTTGGTTGGGAGGTCCACATTACGGCGAAGCGTAGAAACTACCCAGTTTTGCTCTCTGAAATATTGTAGTACTCCCACGTTTAATCAGTTGATGCTCACGCGAGAGCTGCGCAAGCGACGTAATTTGCAACGCCCTATAGCCGCGACGTGGATTTATCAACGCGACTTCCTTGTCACAACATCCTTAAGAGGGTGACCTAGCATGTGGGGCGGGGGGGGGGGGGGAGGGGAGTCGCTGGACGACTCTTAAGCGCCTCTGGATTATTCCTTGTCTGATAGAGGCTTAGACGCAGAGAACTTCGTCTGATAGAGGCTTAGACTCAGAGAACATATATTCCCTCTGCGGGGCTATCTATCAGCTTCTGGTCGTCAACACTCTGAGCCCAGGCCTTTTCGGGGGAAGGAATGCGGCCAAGTGTCCACCCAACATTAGGTTAATGCAGAAGTTTATTCTATCCCTGTTTTGATCCTTCCATATTTCGTTTGCATGGATGCTGGTATTTCGTCATCACGTGTGCGTGACATGTACACGATACTCTTTCATCACACTAGCTATCACGCGCCACCCCTGCATTTTGCAGGCTATAAGCCCACATTACCAGTGCCAAACCATGTCATAGTGGTGAAATTGTGTGGCGGCATTTGTGGCTTCTTGGCATCCCAGCCCTCGCCCCTCCGGAACATGGACGCGGCAGCTGCCCGAGCCTGGCGTTCAGAGTAGTGGATGGTGATGGTGCATACCTCTAATCTTCAGGCTGGTTCGCTATTGAGATATTTACAAAAAAGTCGGGGAAAGAACTTATGCACCAACCTAATAGGTCTGCGCCTAGAACAAACTAGCGTACAAAAATATGATTCAATGTTGTACCATACTGCCTGCAGGGTCTCAATGGATTGTAGAGAAGATGCTAACAAAGCAAACAAGCTGAAACAAATATTTCGATAAGATAGTAGAGGGACTGAGAGACGGTACACTAGTGCTCGCTGCGGGCGGTTGGGCGTGTCAGGCAGTATGAGTGTGTCAAGCCGTCGAAGCCGTTCACTGCTTTCTTGGTGAGGTGCTCATGCGAACAAAAACTGGTAGAAAACGAGTAAATTGGCGAACGATATGATACTTATCATCTGCTCGCTTTAAGCAACTGGTGGGGAGGACCGGGACTTGACACTGCGAGCCAATCAAACTCAACGCTGACTAACACGGCCAACCGCCACAGAGAATACATGTCTTTTACTAGCTATTATCGGTTTCAGGAAAAAAATAAACTCGATAAAAGAAAAATTTTAAGAAGGCGCCGTCATTTCGGTGCAGTCACGGCAACAATTTTATAAACCACGAGCAAGTTTTTTTTCCTTGACTTGCTTTCTCGGTTCTTCGCTTATCGCTTGTTTTGTAAAAGGCCACTTCGTTTCCAGCTAATAGAAGCTTATTATTTCTGTGAACAGTTTTCTTCATAATATCAGATTCCCTCTTCGTAGGTTTTTCTGAGCTTGTTCTTAATCAGGATGGGAAGAGATTTGCTGGTAAGGGCATTCTTATCATTCCTTTATGTTCAGTTGTGCTAAGTTTCTGTTCGTAGGCTGTTGCCGAGAATGGAACCATATGAAATTGACCCAAAGGCTTGATAATTCATATAGCGCAGTATCAAGTGAACGGTCACTTTTTAGTCTGATAGTTCTGAGTTGTTTTCTTTCGTCAATCGCTATTTTTAGCCGCAGATCGTTCACAGCGCGTGCATCAACCGCATGATACACTATGTTTGCAAAATTACAGCCTTCAGATGATTTCAGGTTGCATTTATGGACATATTCTAGTCATACCAATATAACTCGTAGCATGTCGCGGAGGCTCTTGGTCTCGAGGGCACCCGGCCCCATCCGTCGTCACTTTGCAACAGAACCGGTTGTTGATTACTACGCTGTGCTTGGAGTGCCACCTGGAGCTACAACGAAGGTATTTCTTCCTTTCTTCGTATTAGCAAACCATACTTTGAAACAGTTCACAAACGCATCCTGGGTACTAACGTAGTTGGGAAGGGGGAAGTGAAGGAACCACTCGGCACGCGCCTGCACATCCCTTGCTAGTCAAGGCTTTGGCGTAGTGGAGACTATGTCTTCTCTGCGGGACTATTCCGAGGGGGAATCGGCCGTCTGCGCTTGACCAAGCATTTCTGTGGAAGGGCATAGAGGCTCGGCCAAGTGGTTCCCCCGCTCCGTTAGCGCCGCATGCTGTTATCTTTCGAGCTCTTCTTCTTCAATGACGCTTCATGATTAGCTGCGAACGGATGAACTCTTCAGATGCTGATTTAATTTCTAACAATATGTTTTTGTTTGAACTCCGTCCAAAGTTGAGTTGTTTACTGGATTTTACCCAGAAGGCAGGTAGATCACATTACATCGCGATGTGTGACGCTACCACAATTCATTAATGGTTTGTCTTCGGCTTTAAGCTTGGTCATAACCGGTCGTGGAATGGAGACATTTTCTAACAGGGGGAGGGGTGGGCAGGAAGAGTATCGAACGTTTTCGGCCGGAGTGATTTGTATCCTCGCCCAAAAGAAAGCGGTTTTTTTTTCGAATTCTGCCTAGCTTTTGATGGAAAGAGAGGATGCGTCATACTTTGCGTCAGAGTTTGGGCGTTTAGGCCAACGTCTCAAACGTTCTGAATGGAAAGGAACGTATGATCGATCCAGGGTTTGAGCTAGGCTCAGACGCTCAATACGCTGTCGCCGTACGTCGAAACGCGTCAAGAAGCAGCTCTGCAAACTGATGAAAACGCACTCGGAAATTCGATTTTCAGCAACATTTGTCTATCTAGCAAGGCACTAGGCTGAGCTTTTGCGGTTCACTTCTTCACTACACGCTATTTCCTTAAATCTGATTTCAGTGACCTATACAAAGGTTCATGGGTCTGTGGCCAGCTTATTGGCCTTACACTTGAGTTCGGCTTGGTCGCTCCACGCAGGCCAAGCATTCAGACTGTAATGCGATGCAAATGAAATTCGAACCAAATTAACAATACCATGCTAACATTTAGTGGGAGACATAAAATTATGTTCAGGAAATCAAGGCGCGGCATTCTACAGCCTATCAAAAAAGTACCACCCGGATCGAAATAGGGATAATCAAGCTGAAGCGGCTTCAAAATTTCAGCAGGTACTTCTGAGAACTTCCTTCTTTTGTCGACATCATTTCTTTCAATGATTTTTTTATTTTTTCTCTTGCGGTATACGATCGCATTAGATCCTGATCCCTGTTGTGAGTTTTGGGTGAGGCTCCTCGTTTCCGAAGTGTCATTACTTGCTACATGGCTCATCTTCACTCAATGACTCCCAACCAGGGTACAGCATGTGATGTGTGAAATGGAGGTGTAATGCTACGACCCCAAGCCCCCTTTCCCAGCACCTATTACCAGCTACCTACCAGTTTCCCACTTTTTCCAGTTTTTCGCCCAAAAAATTTTCCCTCGAGCTCTGAGAAACTTTTTACTCTCCCGACGCGGCAACTTTCTCTAAAAGGAATTACGACCCCTCGCCTTACTTTCAGCAACGACAGATACGATTCCTTCCCAACCGAACTCTAGTCCCCTCTATGTGTTTCACACAACGATGCTATACCCTGCTCCCAACATATCCTTAGGCCTAGTGCGAACTTGTAGATTGAATGCTAAGAACAGTCTAGTTTTTACTTTCAGGTATCACTGGCTTACGAGGTACTGGGCTCAGATGAAAAACGGAAAATGTATGACATGACAAGGATACGAACATCACCTGATCTTGGGTACGTTGGATGCAGAACTTCTTAACCCGAGCATGTTTAAGACAAGCCCCGCGATAAAAGTGTGCTCCGTGTTGTGCAGTGCATGGTTTGCTGTGCAAGTAGTCTAGCCTCCAAGCTAGAAGACTGTTCACCTTTCGCGACTCTATTGTGAGCGTGGAGGCTGCTATAGCCGCTCAAAGTGCTAGTTCTAACTCCTCCTCAGTCGGACCGCCTTTACTTGCTAGATGTCCTCCGACGGAGGCCACTCACTTGTTCTTAGTTGGGGCGGCGGGCATTGCTAATGCCCCTGGATAATTCTGCTCTCCTTCATTACAGTTCACTCATTGGAGGTATATACATTCAATTCAACCCATTTCGCGAGGTGAAACGCGTAAAAAACACGAGTGACGCAATTTTCGTGATGCAAAACCACGACGCACAAAGCGCCGCCTACCGTAATCACAAATTCAGACACCGTGTTGATAAAATTCCTTTTTCCTTCCCAGAGTTTTTCCTCTGCGTTTTTGTTGTTTTCTTTTTGTATTCTTTCTTTTGCACTGGATGATATCAACTACTGCGAGATGTGATAGAGAGATTTGTGAGCTAGGGGCTGCACAGAGACCGCAGGGAGGTGTAACTGTGAGGGGGAGAGCGATTTTGTTTATGTTGTTCTGGAGAACGCTTCTTGCCTGTTTTCTTCTTTGGGAGATTACTTATCAGCTGCTGTTTCATAATTGGAAAGCAGCTATCCATGAGACTTTTATCGCGGGAGCTGTCTTTAAACTATCGCAAAATAGAATATATTTATTTCTTTATGCGCTCAGAGCGCACTAACACGTAATCAGCTGACAAGGTACAATACGAATGAAGATACTATTGGGTTGGAAGAAAGTCCTGCAACAGTTTGACCAAATTTCCGGACCAAATTTTCCTTCACGAGAAGACACTTCCAATCTACAACGAAAAGAAGAGTGGACCTCATTTTCGAGTAGACGTCGATTTTCAGAATTTCTGCTTACTAAGCGCGTTAGGGATCAAAGGAGGTGGTAATTAGAGCCTGCTAACTTTGAAGAACTGTAAGGCCGAAGAGTGGAGTTCCGGCCTTTATGTATGCGACTGGCAACTACTTGCTTGCTCTGCGATGGACACGGATGATAGAAAGAAGTTTATTTACAGAAGTTACAGTAATAAGTAGGAATGTGTTGAGCGGATGGCAATGTAGGAATCGACGAAGGCGGCGGTGTCCAGTGTAGGCGGCGACGTCCACTGCAGGCGGCGACGAAGTCCGATGATCGAGTAACACCAGAGAAAGCTCTGCTTGAGTCTTACGGCTAGCTCTTATATACCCGGCGGCCCCTCCCCTATCTTGCCTGAGGGGCCCGCGAAAAGACCACCTTGCCTGGGGGCGCGCCAACTACAGATCTCACGTAGGGGGCGCGATCTACCTTGTGGGACACCTCCCTCATGGCTTCCTACTCAACAGAATAAGCTGGGTGTGGTCGCATTTTCGAGATCCATGATCTTTTGACGTAGCCTCATCCTCACGCGGCCTTCACATTGCCAGAGTAGTAGAAAGAAAGTGAGTGTTTTCTGAATGAATTCAAGCGTGACGTCATCCATGTTTTGATGTTGATTAGTGATCACTGTGACCGCCACTGCTGTGACACTATCCAGCGACATCGCCTCGAAGTGTCGCCAATAACACAGTGAAATCTTTCTTTCCATGCACATCTGCTTTTGGCTAAGCAATCTACTTTTCTCCTTGAGAGATCCTGTGAGGGATGTGTGCATAGTTACGCAAGGACTCCACCACTCGCTACCAACCACAAGATCTCAAAAGTTCTTCCAGTGTGTACAAGGAAAAGAAAACTCAGTCACGGACCATTCGGTGCGCTTTGTCAGACTGGTCCAACTCATGAGGCATCCTTCACAAAAAATTTTCCCGATAACCGAGATTGCGGAGAAGCATGACTGTTGTTGTCATCCTGTGCTGGTGGCTGACCTATACGTTGCCTACCTTCAAATTAAAATTCCAGTTTGCAAGCACTGATACAAACGGTACACTGTTCCATGACAAGCAACTTCCTTGAAGACAACGCAGGTGTTACCTCCCTCA
>MU932115.1:0-10061 GCA_036418165.1 Cooperia oncophora | reverse complement strand
CCCCTACTATGAAGCTTTTCACATAGGATTAGTAGTCATTTGTTATTGGCTCTCATCACTTCACTGGCAAATGCCATTTAATGGCGAGTCGCACAATAAATCCCCAAGATGGGATTAATACGCCCAGCAGGGAAGAATTCGACACCTTTGAGGAAGCGCTATGTGGCACCTTTCCCAAGGCAGGTACTCTTATAGCGCCCTATCAAGCTGGAACATACCACCCAGTCGCCCACAGCGCCTGCCCTCCCATAAATGTCCTACCATTATTGATGTCGAATCAATTTATTTGTGAAGTACAATATGAAGCGAAGGGATTGTTAGGAAGCGGCTGCGAGGCTGCATGGATATATGAGTGCATACGCGCAGCCGTATCTACTATAGCGGTATTGGTGCGATGCCATCGGGAAAACTCGTCCAAATTGCTTCCCCAGTCGTGTAGAACAAAGGGATGTCTTGCAGGTTTTTGACCGTTTCACTTCGCTTTTTCGCCATTTTCCCCACATACTGCACCCGTGCTACCATTTCAGACCGAGACCGAATGATCATGCCCTTTGCCTTTAGGCTTTTACTTTTTATAAGATTTGAGGATTGGGCGGTCTACTCGCTCCGTTTCTAATGCTACGGAAAGAAACCAAACTAGTCAATTATCGAGCCTCTGCCCGGCGCAGTTCGGCGACGGGGGGCATTTTGCACTTTTGATACTTCCCATCGACGTGTCGACCCATCTAGACAGCCTCTTCTCGAGTTGACAGGTTTTACCATGATGGCTTGACGAGCTTGCTCCAGCTCACAAGAGTTCACAGGTTTCACCAGAGTGAGACTTGTAAACCGGAACTATGAAGCAACCGAAATTGCAAAATGCCCCCCCCTCCCCTTGACGAACTGCGTCGCCTCTGCCTTTTGATACTTGAGTCCCAGTCATCGCAGTTTAATAGTAGGGAGTGTGAAGAAGCTAATCAGAGGGTGACCGGGTAGCCAGTCCAGCCTATCAAATTGATGCATTCCCACTTATTCTCACTCTTTGCTGTTGCTATGCACTCATGCTTCCCTTAAGGCATCTTATCAGCTCTTACAAATTGAAATCACATGTTTCACCCACAGATAATCTATTATCGTTTTGCAATACCCATTACCATAACACTCATGTTACCTATAAAATGCAATAGTTTGCGTGGGAGGCATAAGTGCATGCTCACTAAAGAGAGCCCTATTGGCCAGTTTTCGCGCTGAAAGGTAAGCAATGGGTATAAGGCGCAAAGTTTACTTTAGTAACACCTCCCTTTCTGCAAACGTCTACGCCCTCCGGACCCACCTGTTGAGGAATCCGGCCTAATGCACATTATAGAAGGAAATGCCTATAATTGCCTAGGGTCATAGGGTTCGTTTCTGGAAATCAGCCGATCGATCTGGACGTTTGTGCCAGCACTGCGAGTCTTCTAGGCCTCCGACCCTCAATTATTTTAGTGATGAAAAGGTTCTTTTAATGGCGCTTTTCGATCGTATCTTTTGGCATTTCTCTTCCTTCAACAGGCGAAGGTCTTGTGGCAGCCCTCTGCCTCGCTATTTCAGCCAATCACACCTCACCGGCTGCATTCTGCGAAACCAGTGCCAAAAAGTTACATATTTCACAAAGCACACCAACATCACCAGACACTAGCGTGGACATATAGTAGAATTGCAAGAGTGCCTCATGTGTCGGGCTTCCCTTCACAGCACCAGAGACATCTGGTAACTTAACTTCAGCCTATGCAACGACTTTAACGAGCTTATTTAACGTTATTGAGTTTGTAGCAGTAACCTCACAGTTAAAAACTTGAAATCCGAGGCCACAACTTTCTTTGGGCTTGGTTACTGCTCTATCTGAGTGAGGTCGTGACCAGTGGGCGTTTACATTAAACAAGCACTTGCCAGGCTGCGACACTTCCGCCCTTCAAAGGTGATGATTTGAAGGCAGAGCAAATTTCATCAATTATGCGCAGACATAGGCCGATGGCTGTGAGATTGTTGACCGCTGCGTATTACCCACGATAAATAGGTTCGTGTGAAATCCTTTTATCCTTAAATTAGCTCAATCAACGTAAATAACGTCGTTAGCAGAAGGGCAAAGAACATTGTAGTAAAGTGCAAAAGGATGAAAGGAATCAAGAAGTGACTCGAAAAAGAACTCACTTGTTCATGAAAGCGTAAAAGTCAAACAGCTGAGTGTAGGAATTAGCTGGACTACCGCAACACGATAAAAAACAGAGTCTAAGGAGTCCTAGGGAAGTCAAACGAATACCGGCTCTAATGACCCTCACGCTTTTTCTACAAGGTACATAATAAGTGTGAAGTGGAGGTATTGTGGTGGCGAGTGGAACGCCTCCTACGGACCGCCCCGGATGTCAGGTCCAGCTTGCGCCCAGTCCAACCCCAGTGCCCAATCCTACTGAAATTTGTTGAGCATAGAAAATGAGGTAGAGGTGGTGTTGTGGCAGGTGACATGCTTCACCACGCGGGCAGACCGAGGTCCACTCCCGCCCCATCCAATCAAGCATTCTACGCTCCGGAGACGGTAGACTGGTAGATCCGTTGAAGATAAAAAAAGCTGACTTGTAAGGCGTAACGGCTAGCGCTTTCGCCCGGAAAACTGTGGTGCGGTTTGAGGCCCGTCAGACTTTTGGTCATAACTCATGGTCAGCAATCTTGTGGTAACTTTCGCAAGGCGTACTGCGCGTAAAACAGCAGTTATCACAATACAACAACTGTCTAGCACCTTGGCCGACCCCCCGCAAGTCATTGTATAGGCCACATCGCATTCCAATAAGCCACTACGATTCTGAATGGAAGTAGAATGCGTGCCGCATCCCAAAAAGGATTGATTAGCGGCCCACTTTATTCTTAATATGTTCTAATTTGACACTCGTTATTGCTCCACTCATTAATGCCCTGCTGAACTTGAGAGTTGCCTTCTGAGGCCCTAGACTGACTTCCGTCTGTGATGATTTTCACGTGAACAAACAAATCTCTGTATTAGCCAGACGTCGTCTTCCTTCGCACGTCACCTACGGCTTATGCGTAAGTGATGATGTCTAATCAGACGAAAATAAAAAACAGGAAACCTGGCCCCATAATTTTGCGTCATCTGCATAGTGACTGTTTTCAAGAAAATAATCGCAAGTTTCCACGAGAGGTTTCATAGTACAGCACAAGTCATTGTATTAGGCTGTGTATAACAGTAGAAAGAAAGTCCTGTTAATGTTTTTGAATAGCTTACAGCTTATTCTTGATGCCTGAGCATGACGTAATGTGCTTCGCTTGTAGAACATTTTTCAAGCTCTCCCGCAGAAGGCTATATGAAGGCGCCTGCTCCTCCCTGAGTTCAGTCACGATGTCAGTTTCACAGGAGCAGCTTTTAGTCATCATCTTCTATGAGTGGAGCGACAGCAGCTGTTCGCAACATCAAGCAGTGCATTGTGGAAGGATACCACTACTATCAGGTCTGTTCACCGCTGGTTCGCTCGCTTCACCTGAAGGAGACACGATCCTCAAAGGAAACGTTGGCAGGGACGCCCAGTCAGCCCCTCTCGAAGGTGGAGAACTCCACCGTTCTCGGAGCTGTCAAAAAGGATCCGGAGGCTATCACCCGCAGTCTTGTGACAAGTCTCGGATGTACCTGTATGACAGTTGCCTGTAAGCTCTCGGCTACAGGAAATAACTAGCTCAATTTATATCATGCCGGAATGGCACGCGGTGCACACGGGTAGCCATTGGTTCGCCTCCCTTCCGCCCTGCTTCAAAATGAGTTGTAGCCAGACTGGGTCAATCGTAGACCGAAGATTGGAGTTCCACATGATTCTAATTCATGAGTACCTATGCTGGCTGTTCTGAAGACGCATCCATCTTATAGGCAGGGCCCAACAGCAGTGTTGGTTGCGGATCCCTATGGGGAGCGGTGCGTATTTGCCGTCAAAAAGGGCGGGGCGTCGTATTTGGGCTGGGCGAAAAATTTTATTTTTATAGTGATTTTCGTCTCTTGCGGACCGTTTCGGAGGTGCGCGGTTCGTAATTATGGTGCTCGCTTGTGGGAAGGGGGGGTCGGACTCAGCCTGAAAAAAAAAGGGGGCGGCGTCGGAAAAGGCTCGACCAAAATCCCCACGAATGCTGTTGCCCATCTTATAGGACCAAACCGAGATGATCTCTAAAAAGGTTCTCCTGCGCTGCTTCTGGGACGAGAGGGGAATGCTGCACCACGAGCTGCCCTGTAAGACACCATTTATGTCACTCAGCTCCAGCAACTGTAGAAACTGTTGGAGGAAAATGACCGAAACTAGCTTTGAAGCACCTCGTTCGTGATCACGCGAGACCCCATTCTGCTAATGAGACCTACCAAATAAGGATGAGCAAGGTTGGGAGTCCATGCCCCCTTCACCATTCTTCTGATAAAGGCCCCTACCTCTGCTACCTGTTCTGCCCCTCCCGAGGCTCTCTCAGCTAAGAAAACCGTCAGCAAGTTCGTTGACGTCAGTCGACAGGTCGGCGACTCGTTTGACTCGCAGCCTCCCCAGTTGTGGGAGAAAAGGATTGCTGACCTGCCCTTTAGGTGGACCACTGTAGTGGCTAAAATGGCGAGTGCATATATTGCTGGTTAATTCCCATCGCATCTTGAGCTAGAAATAAAGAAACCACCAGTGACAAGACTTCTTTTCCAACCTAATATGTTAAACACAATGATATTGGTGGTGCGCAAAAGTATACCGATTAGTGAGAAGGAATCACGAGTTCCTCTTCCCTTAATGTTCATCACTCCAAATCCAGGAGATCGTTGGTCCCTTCCGATTTCCGAGAAGGCAACTCCCTGACTCACCAAGTTCTTGCACCTTCTTTACAGCGTCCGTTGAACGGCTATTATGATCCACTTTACCACCGCCCCAGAGTTGACCCCGCGGCCTCTAGCGAAAATATACACACACATTGTGTCTCGGGTCCTTTCAGCCTGTGCGGGTCGTCGACCAGCTGGCGCCTCATCGTGTGTCTCGCGAGGACAGCCATCACATGCCATTTATGGCAGATTTCAGGGTTAGTCACATCTGCCGTGATTTTCAAGGCTTAGGCGCCCTTGAAAAAGCGAGAAGCGTTAAATTCTGACAGGCAGCCCTCCCCCTTTCTTCCTCTTGAGGGAGAGTTCGGGGCCAGAACAGGTGTAATTGAAAGCGGCAGCGAGCCGTCAATCAGCTCTACAGACTTTTTTCTTTCATTTATTCCTTGTCCTCGGTGGCTCGCCACCTTCTCGTCCTTTATTAATTCGACAAATTTGTCCAAGAGCCACGAAATTGCAACTGTTTCCTCCATTTGCTTCGCTCTTTCCTGATATCCCACGCTTGCCTACCACTCTCACCCAATGATAATTTTTCGACGGCGTTATCACTGTTATCAATTGCTATTGACAGTGGGACAGCGGAAGATCGCGTTTGTCTGGCTCTTGATTTGATTTTTTTGTCTCGCTCCCTATCTTAAAATAAAAAATCTGCTCACCTACTGGCTATCCCACCATTGGGCTATCTGATGTTATCGTTGAAATTTTCAGGTTGAAGTGCCCCACGGTGCTCATGAGGCAATGTACTTTTGCTCCGAACATGACGGCAGTAAATTGATTTTCCCATTCAGTCGCGTTCCTACGGCACCTAATGCGCCCGCTTCTTTGGGGCTCACCTTCAATATTCACCTACCTGCTCGCAGGTTACTGTTCTTTGGAACGCCTATCCTTATCCGCCTCGCATCTTCGTTACCGTAATCTCTTGTGGGTCAATATTTGTCTCGCTGGCACCGCTCCAATTACTGTCGTTCTTTTGGATCAGCGATAGCCTCTCCTTCGCAGTTCCTCAGCTCGAATGTCTTTCATTCTCTCAAGAGTTTTATATGGTTTTCGGGACTTGTTCTGCTCATAAGACCCTCTGTTTAATGTTATCGATTAATCCATTTTTATTTCAAACCGAAGTTAACAAAAATTGATAGGTCGCGAGGCAATCCTGTTCTTACCTGAAGAGTTTTTCCTTGACAGATTCTTCTTCAGTTTTTTTGCAGTAGATTTCCCAATGGCGCTTTATGAATTCTTCATCCACCCGTGGACCAGAAATCGTCCCATTAACAAATGGGGCCGTGAAAAATAACAGATTTAATGACTCATGGCTGACGACGTTAAAAATAATCCTTGTAATCTTAGTCTTGCTTTAGCTTAAGGTGGATCTGCGAGCTCGAAGTAGAGCTAAGCGGATTTCGAGAAGTTCAAACTGCATTGCAATCAAAAAACAACGTTTCTTATGGTTTCTTCTTTCTTACATTCCTTTCCAATATTTTATTTTTCATTGTTTTTTTTTGTAATTAGAGGTGGGTCTAGCCAGAGGCCATCAGGGAACGAAAAGAACAACGATGGGTCGCAACGCTCCCTGGTTGTTGCTGGGCATGGCTTCCCAGCAGGGTAGGCTAGGTACATTCGTGGGGAGTACCTTATGAATGCGATCTCCTCCAAAGCGAGGAGGTCGCCGGCAATTCTTTGATCGGTTACAGGGCTTCTGTCGAGCAAACGTTCTCTCTTGGAGGGTCAAGGCTTCCAGAATTTCCCTATCCCATCTATTGGTCGAGCATTTGAAGAAAGAACGAAAAGGGAGAGGGGACAGAGAAGGAAGGGTGGAAAAAAGAAGGAGCAGGGAGGTTGCCAAGTACTGATACGGGCACAGGGCACACGACGCATCGTTGCTGGGGTTCCCCAACAGGGGGTTGTATTCAGTTGCTAGGGAGAGGGGTCGTATTTGCCTTCTGACTTTATGCGAAAGGTTGCTGGGTTTTTCCTGTTTCATGTGTTCCCCCACGGACCCGAGCAAAATGCCCAACAAATGATGTACCCTGGACGGGCATTGATGCGACCCCCTGCTTAGTGTCCAATACGGTCTCCTGGTGCAGGTTCTAGCCATTATGTGCGCCGTTCTCCAGGATCGTGGGACAAAAGATCATTGTACAGAACGTGAGGACCACAACCGTTTGGACCCATTCAGTTAGTTAACTATCGCACGCTCTTGATATCTCATCTAAAATAGGTTAGAAAGCGATGACATAGTGCTAATTACGCCGCGTCTGGGGCATATTTATTGCTTTCGATAGCGGCACTAATTGGTGTCACTGGGGACATTTTTCTCATCATATCTCCCAGATCGAACGAGCCCTACAGAATCACTTATGACCTTGGAATTTTGGGTGCTAATCAATCGATCCAATTGCTTAATGTTGGTGTGACTGCGTAGCTGTGTTCGGTATCCGAGCTTCAGCTTTGTCACGCGTCCATATGGTGCCTGTCACAACCACGACATTTTCTATGGCGATACAGTCCACACACACAGCGTTGTGCGCATTCAGATGTAAGGGGCAGCATGGCGACGCCAATGCGAAAATGTCATGGTAACACAATGAAAATCGTCACGTAATATCAGATGCACTTTTTCCTGCTGGGACTGTTCGAGACCTACCCTCCTGCTCGTCCTTCTCTGGGAATTCACTGATAACTCGTTCCGGAACGACTAATCTGTCCACTGGGATCCATCGTATCGTAGCCATAAACAATTAAATCATAACAAGGGCCCTCCATCGCTCTTGATATTCCGCCCATACACCCCCTTACCGTATTTATTATTGGACATCTGCTCGTTCTATGAGTCCTGGCCAATCTGCCCCGCCCGTCGAACGCCTAATTACTACCGCTGGCCGACGACGACGCCCGTCAGCCAACCGATCAATGGCGATGGAATTCGTGTGCTGATGTTTTTCTCAGCTTAGTTTTCTTCTCGCTTTTCACGGTAGACATTTCCCACGGTCTTCCTAGCGTTCTTCATTCTTTTGCACGTATGGCGAATCAGCCACGTCAATGTATCTGTTTACGAACCCCTTCGCACGAGCAGAAACCGAAAACATCGCATGTGCGCACTGAAATTGACCTCTGGACTACGGACCATACTGGAGTTTTTTTTTGAGGATGATTTTTAAGGGTTTTGTTTTTAGAAGAGATAACTAAAGCTGAACAACCGAACCAGCACCTGCTCTGGTTACACCACAAAGGCTGTTCCCATCAGATAGCGTCACTTTTTACCTCACGCGTATCTTTTAAAAGTTTCCGTCTTCTTGGCACTATTAGCACTTCTCTTTCGTGAATTTTTTTCTCGCAGTAAGATAAGGACCTCTTTTTTTTCAAAATGGAAAAAACAGACTAGTTAGTCGAAAAATCGTTGGATAAATTTTGACTGCTTATTGCGGAACCTTTGGCATATATCCTACGAAGAAGAGAAAATTAGAGGTTTTGAGGGGGCTACAGTTACCCCTTTACATTTCCGGAGCTAATGGCTTTTTGTGGTACTTCTGTCTTTTCGAGGATTTCCCTTCCGTCTTGCGTACCACCGTATCCCCCCCCCTCTCTTGTCACCTAACTCTTTTGTTATGCTCTCTTCGGCATGTAACGCGTCAGATCAGAATTGTATTCGAAGCAGTAAACAGGCAGTAGAATTTGTATTGTTATGGTAACTGCTGTTTAGCGCTCGCATTCCCTTTTCCGGCAGTTGACACAAGAATGTTGAATATGAGCAGGGTTTTGACCACAAAACTGGCCGAGAAAGAGTAAGGTGTGGGTTTGTGCCGCGCTCGAGGTCAGTCAAGGGTTTTGCTCATAACTCTGTTTTCTTATGATAAGTAGCAGAATGGTCAAAAGAGGATGAACAACCAGTTATCCAGCAAAGGTATTATAAGCAGGGTACGTCCTGTTTCCGGAGAAAATTTTTGCCAAATACGAACCCACACTAATATCCTCTTCTAGTATGACCCCCTTCTCCTGCGTACCTACCTACCTACTGAACTTTCCCAATCCTACCACTTTTCCCGCTTTTCCAACAAATTTTCCAGTTTCTCTTTCCAAAAATGCTGTGGAGTGACGTTAGGAGAGGGCACGTCGTCACCCAACAACTACTAATTTCAACTGTTGAAAATACCAGCTCCATAGGATCTTGACTGTGCCGCCAACTAGAGGGCTAGGGAGGGACGAGCACGGAAAAACTTTTTTGAGCTACATGCGACTCCCCCAAGTCCCCCAGTGGGATTCCACAACGTGAGAATTGCCCTCATTATAAGCCTTTCTGTTCATTGCTAAAGGTGAAGTCCCAGGGAGTTTGCCGATTTTTTCAGACGAACCCTTCTAAGGTCCAAGTCTTGGTCTCTACAGTAAGATTTCCCCAATCCATCATCATAGGTCTTAGTCATATTAATAATTACTAGGCTTAGTTAATAGTAATTACAGTGGCTGAAGGCCAAGCAGCGGGAGACGGGAAAGTGTAATCAGAGCGTTGGCAAGCTGCCAACAAATCTAAGACGGTTTCGCCTTCTGTCGTTCACCTATCCTTCTTTAGACTATCTTCGAGCATTGGTGATAGGAGAATGAAAATAGGATATGGTCTAGATTGTTGCCTAAGTATATCGTGTGGGTAGGGTCTACATCAAGCAGCTTCCTGACTCTCGTGGTGTCCATGGCGATATATGCCACGCTCTTTACCACAACAGCGCGTAATCCGTTAATAAGCCTGGTATTTTTCACAAGGAACTGATTCTCGACTAGTCTTAGTGCTTCTTCCTTTCTATCCGCATCCTCTTCTTCTATGACTTCAACGAACAACGAAAGCGTTTTACTCATCGTTCATCGGTTACTGTACATGTTCTCGCTAATTTACGATTCACGCATGTTATTGAGTCTTGAAAAGTAACCTCACGTTGACAACGTCACAACCGTGGTGGCGGTTTCTGACGCGTAATAATGGACACACTGTCGTCAACTAATTGCCAATTTCCACGCATTTCCATTCTCGTAGGAGAAGTGACTACGAAAACTTTACGAAGAATAAGGGTTGTTTCAAAGCTATAGTCGTATTATGGTCGATGGGGAGGGGCAGGTCGTCAAGGTGTTAACCACCCCACTCCACATGGCGGCAAACCCCATATGGCACCGCAGAATTGGGGTACATTCATTTTTTCATGGTAGATTGTGGTAGTTGTTTGAA
>MU932110.1:0-13651 GCA_036418165.1 Cooperia oncophora | reverse complement strand
ATATCCCTTGGTGGTAAGGCGGAATATCCCATATTAGTGAGTGGGCGAATTGTTCAACCTGCACGGCACATGGCATGGTGTCTCCCGACAAACGACATGCACCCACACAACTATACCACAAACGCTGTGGGTTGAATCAACATCGTTTTGATAGCCCTTGTTGGGCTGCTTCGTTCCAGCATTCGCATCTGCTGACGTAGTGGACTCTCCAAGTAAGCACAAGTTTTGTCAGGATTTCCAAGTAAACACGAGTTGTATCGCGCTTTACAAGTTAACACAAGTTCTATCCGAATAATCATGTCATACCAGGTCAAAACCGTTGTTAAACATGAAATTGCTCTTGAACTTCTCCTGAGGTAGTTCATTGCGTGTGTGTACGATCCAGGTCCGGTCGCGGGTGAGTTCGCTTGATTTCTTCAGACTTTCAGGGGAAACTTGCTACCGGCAGCGAAACTCTTCTCAGACTTATGACTATAAGTATAAAGAAAGGGGTAGTATCAGAAGATAACAGAAATTGCAGAAAGGTCTGGTCTCTTGCTGGCTGACGTTCGGAAGGCCCACGGTGCGTTCCAAGAGTGGTGTCTGCACCCTATGCAGAACCGATCGCAGTGAGCTCCCGCTACAGCAAATTGAACGAATCTCTCAAACTCTTGAATTCCCGTGAGCGCGGGTCGTTACGCCTCCGCTCGTGCCGTGACGTAGTTCCTGCTGTAACGTGAGCCTTCTCATGCCCTGCTGATAGGAAGTTTTTGAAAATTTGGAAGACCAACCTTCTAGGTTTGCAACTAAGGAACTCTTGCAACTGTTGCTCTTTCAAGCCCCTGTCCGTTCAGCGGCGTCATAGAATCAATTGTCTTGTTTCGTCGAAGTCGATTCGGCCCTATGGCTCTGGATAGTATTACATTTTGAAATTTAGGGTTCGAGAGATTTGTTCAATTTGCTGTAGATCCAAAACGGCTGGGGTAGAGCGTTAGTCACCACTCGCGGCTTCGCAAGCAGACTGGTGACTGGCGAACGCAGTATTCTCACCAGGACCCAATCCACCCATCGTAAAAGAGCTGCGGCGCATTCTTAGAGATGCAGACGTACAGAGAGAGCTCTCTCCTCTCTGTATGTCTGCATCTCTAAGATCGACCAGCTCTCTCTGCCTTATCAAACCAACTAGCTAGGAAATATTATTCATTTTTAAATCAAAATTATTATTATTATTCGTCATTAAATATTCATATTATTCATTATTAAGTCATCTCATCAATATTGAAGACTGGGAAAATTCTCATTTACACAGAAAAAAAGAGGAAAAAGACAGAAAAATATTCTCCGACTCCATGCCGGTTAGATCTCGCTTAGGTGAATGACCCCTCAAGGAACGCTCCGACCACTGGGACCTTCTTTTTTCAAATAATGCAAGTAAATTGCTGTCGATGCCAGTGTCGTTAATCAGCAAATTGCCATAGCGCTTGCCACTAACAAGGGAATGGTTTGAACTTCCCATGGAACTTTGAATGGAGACCTAGGTACATCGATAGAGCCTCGAATGCTGATTACGAATATGCAGATTAAAAGTGCCTACGTTTTGATCGTTAGGGCACTTCGATGAATGAGCTAGCAGCCAAACTGAGCCCTTCAAACCGGACCAGTCGAACAATAGAGCTCAAGCTTCACGTCCAGAAAATTGCTGGTTCGTTGCTACCAAAAACAAATCCTGATAATTGGTGTCGGCGGCGCGGCCACCTCCCCCCCCTTGGCGTGACTGTGTGCGTGTATCGCAGGATTTTGCTGTGGGTTAATCAGGATGCAGCTGTACATGTTGTGTGTTATCCGAATTTTGCCGAGGGACTAACTGAGTACTTAGACATTAAACATTTACCAGACCAGTCAATCAAGAGCACTGAAAATTGAGGAGATTGGTTTCTCAGAAGTATTGTAATGCACAATGAAGCTCGAGAAACTCCTTACAAAGAAGCCGTCCTAGCTAAACAACACAACGCCGAGACATTGTGCGCACTGAGGCCGCGTCGCATGTGAGTTGGGGCGCGCATTGTCACAGTTTACTTTTTGTCTTCGCCCCTCTCACAACGGAACGAGGACCGCCCACAAAAATGTATTCCACATTTATATCATCGGCGACGTTTTCTGCTGACCTTGACCCACTTGTTTTTTTTTCTTTGGAGTGCTCTGGAGCCGTTCTACTTTTCTATCAGGCTCTGGCCCCTCGGAGCAGGCCCCGCCCACAATATGTGTCCCACGTTTATCAGCCGGTGACCCTTTGTTGCCCTTAATCCTTTTTTCATTATGTGGAGTGCTCGGAAACCGTTAAACTTTTCTATCAGGCTCTGCCCCCTTGGGCCAGGCCCCGCCCACAACATGTGTCTTGCATGTATCTATCAGCAACCGTTTGCTGCCCCTAATCCACTTGTTTTCAGTCATTGGGGTTCTCTGAGCGTTTGACTTTTCCATCGAGCCTTGCCCCATCTGCGTATTCAGCCCCTTCCACACAGAGGAGGCGCACCGGCGAGCCGACTTCTGATGCATTCACGACGACGGTGATCAAGTGCATGCCGTCGATGCACTGAAGATCAGTAAAAGTAGGCAAGCTCTGTTGGAGGTACGAACAGCCTCCTGTGGACGGATCTCTATGCACTACAATCTCACCAAACCTTCGCTGTAAGTTTCTCTTCTCCAACGACTTTTTGCAGACCCTAGAGTCACTCATGTCCGAAATTCAAAATCTCGTAGCAAGCACGATTCGCCAGTACGTCCCGCCTACTTTTATTATGTCTGCCCCTTTCCATCCACTAACCCCTCGTGACCTTCAGTCCACATGCCCCTGGTGCATTTGCTGCATTGCAAGCAACTCGTGAATTTTTGACGTTTGCACTTCACACCTCGACACTTGCTTCGCCCACAATGGGCGTTCACTTCAATGGTCGAGGGTTTGCACACCTCTGCTCACCTTTTGCCGGCGTCTGGACCGCCCTGGGAACGCTCCAAGGCTTTTCGTTTAGCTCCGCCCAGTTCTCCTCACGCTCCGCCCACAACGGATGTGCCTCGCACTTCTCAACCGGTGACTCCAGAGCTGACATTAATACACTATTTCCCGGTGTCTGGAGTGCTCTGGTACAGTTTTGCAATTTTTTACATCAGGCTCCGCAAACCACGCTCCACCCACAACGCTGTATATTGCACTTCTCAACGTGCACCTTTCGAGACCATAATCCACTTTTTCGCGTCGTCTATAACGCTCTAAGACCAAACACCGATCTTTTTGAGTTAATACCTTACCTTTGAGGTCACGCCCCTCCCACTGAGGGCAGGTCACAACACACCGCAGATATGACGGCCTCCCCCAGATATTTGTCTTCGCCATGGACGTCTTGGCAATCTCTAAACTCTCTCGGGGACAAATACTGAGATATGTGAGAAGCACCTCCCATCTCCAGTACACCCCGCCCATTCCGGGTGTACCTCCTATATTTGATGGGTCAACATTTGCTAACCTTAATCCACTTTTCCCCATCTCGGGACTACTCTAGAGCCGAATCTTCTCAGTGAGACCGCTAATTTTCAAGCGCATGCCCCGCCCACTGCGTGCGGAGCTTACCATGGATTACAATTGCTCTTTCCATCTTGTCACATGCCCTACCCATACCAACCTTGACCCCACCTCTCCAAGCTGTTCTTCTGGTGGAGCCGAATTTCCGGACAGACAAACAAACAAACAGAGAAACAAACAGACAAACAGAGGAAGCAACTTATATACAGTGGGTGATTGGAAAAAAAATGTCCCATCGTTGCTGCATCCCAAGATATCAAGTTTGGCTTCCTCCCCACTTCCTGCCACCCACCAATAATGTTCCTGGCCTTCCTCCTACATCACTCAGTAGTTTCTGTCCTCCTTTTGATATGAAAATGAAGGAGGCTTATGAATTTCAGGTCACACATCACAATACAGACCACCATACACCACACCCTAAAACAACTTAGCGATTACTTATAGTAGGGAGTACTAGCGATAGTATGCCGTAGTTCTATAAGAGCGGAAGCGGGAGGCTCTGCAAAAGGTGGGCACTTATCTTTACTGTGGTACCTTGTAGACTGGAGGTGTCTTTTAGTGAAGTAAAATTTGGTCTGAAAATTTGGTCAAAGTGTAGCAGGACTTCTTTCCAACCCCTACATTAACAAAATTAGTAGGATTGCGATTCCCTCCGAGTCCGGAGTTACTAGCTCCAGGCGTCCAGCTGTTATCGGCTGGTGTGTATGTGGTACTTCGCGGCACGGCGCATGTGCGGGTAATCCTAACAGACCCGCACCGCCAGCATATCGGGTCATCTGCTCGGTCACTCGAATTTCGAGCCACATGTGTACTTATCGCGTATTCGCGTTGAGGTCTGTTTGTTTGCCTGCCACGGAGTCTTGTCTTCGCTCTAAATTGACGCGCTGCAAATCAACTAATCGCCAATTCGCTTCTCGCCGCGCGCGACGACGCGGCGTATCACAACTGCCCTGCCCACCTCCCGGAAATTTGTCTCTGTTTGCCTGCACAAAGCGCTTTGTTTGAGCCACTTCTCGGCTGGCTTTTAACGAACGTCGTAGTAGTACGGCGGCGCGTAGACCCTTTTGTCTACGTCTGCACCTTTAGGATCCAGCTCACTCTCCTGTCTCACCAACCAGCGGGGAAGTACTGAACCATTTTATCCACAAACCTCAAAGGCTCCGTTGAAATAAAACGAAGAAAAAAGACATATAAATTCTCCGATTTCGTGCCACTTAGATCTCGCTTTGATGAGTGACAAGTTCCCAGTGTCAAAGGAGTGGTTCGACCAGGGCACGCCTTCGCGTTGTGATCATTTTCCGCTAAATACGACCCCCCCCCAATAAGGGTCTTAATACGACCCCCCCCCCCTGTCACGAGGGTAGAAACGAAAAGAAGCGCAAAAGGGATGAAGAAATTGACAATAAAGAGAACTAGGCACTATTGAACTATTCCTACCCCAAGAACTCAAAAAAATTTTCGCTGAAACTTTGCCCATAACCAGCACTATTTAGCGCTCTGCTGAGGCTGAAACTGGGAAAAGGAAAGATTCCCCTCAGGCCAGGCTCAGTCTTAGCAAAGCGCAGATGACCATAGTGTCGTACGTAAGCATAAGAAATCTGACTTGGGCGGCGCCGGCGCCAATAATAAATGTCATATTCGTAGTCAGGATGTCAAATTACCCCCGTGTACAAGTTTTTATCGATTTTGGTGATTTAGGGTATTTCGGCGCCGGCGCCTGTGGCGCGGGCGCCAAAGTACCCTAAATCATCAAATTCGACGAGTTTCGAGCGAAGCGGAAGCGATATTCGTGTTCAGGAGGTGAAATACCACCATAAGCAAACTTTCAGCCAAATCTGCCCTTCTAGAAAAAGTTCGATAAGAAAGCAGCCTGATTCCGGCAGACTGGGGTAGGAATAGTTTGATAGCGCAGAAACCAGAACTCAAAATAGAAAACTAATAAGAAAACTAAAAAAGAAAATCAACAAACCACTACAAACGAAAAACAATAAAAAAACTCACCATGACATGGGATTCAAAACTGTTAAATAGCCTTTGAATATTAGTTCGCGGTCACCGCGCTAATACAAACGTATTGGAGCGCGCTACGACCTGGAGCCAATTTCAAGCCAAACACTCGAAAAGTACCCCTCGGTTGAACACCCATAACTTTTTTGAGAGTGAAGCTTTCGGAGAGGGGAAAGCAGGTACGAGGGAACTAGGTTGGCACTTGTTACCTGATTTTGAGCGATTCCAAAAAATATCCTTTTTAGGAATTTTTCTCCGTTGTGACCCTTGCGTGATCATGGGGGCCAACCACAAGTCGCTACGCTTTGGACATCCATGGCAAGCTTCATACACGGCCTTTCGTAAAAAAAACTGTGCCGGAAGCATGAAGCTTTCTACTTTCCAGCAAAACTTTCATTTTATCCCTAGGCCTGCTATTCGAAAAAATCCCCCGTTGTGATCACAGCGTGATCACTGCCCCACGACACGAAAAATCAACCCCTCCGACGCCATAAAACCTCCAGTTGGCTTAAAGACTTTGGTATGCTTCTAAAACGCATGTTTTTGCCAAGGATATCAGGAAATAGTTCATTGGGCGCCAATTGGCATCACCTCTGCAATGCGCCATGCATAGCGCTTTCACGCAGAGGTATTGGGAAGGTGCAACTTCTAGAAAGGGCTTCCTCCGTGCAAGTAGATGTGCTTCTGCGATAGAAAGGTCCGGAAGTGTATTTCCATCTGTTTATTAATTCATGGCGGATGTTCACTGGCGCGGTGGTGGTGTAGTGACAAGTGGCGCGCTTACCACATGCTCCGATGTCGGGTTCAAATCCCGGGTCGACTCCCGCCAGGCCAACCTTCTACCCTCCGGGGAAGGTGAATTGGTACCAGGTTCGTCTTGGAAAACACTGACTTGTACATCGGCTGGCCTCCGCAAGTCATTGTATAGGCCACATCGCATTCAATAAGCCACTACGATTCTGAATGGAAGTAGAATGCGTGCCGCATCCCACAAAGGGGTTGATCAACGGCGGAGACTTTATCCTTTCCTTTTTTTATTAATTCATGACGTCGTTGTGGGAGGCCATCGTATTTCCTGTCATCGCCCGTTCCCCACTTCTGCGCTGGCAGGTTGCTTCTGTCTTGTGTGGGTCTCTTCAGGGGTTCTTCACATGGATAAGTCTTTCATCATTGAAGCTGAACGACATCTGGGTATCGCTGCACCCTCACTTCAGAAAGGTCCCGCGCTTACGACCCCCCCCTCCCTCGAGGTCAAATACGACCCCCCCCCTGTTGTGATGATCACAACGATGGCGTGCCTTGGGTCCGACCAACCCACCTTTTGTTCAACTAGTGCTACTAAACTGCTGTCGATGCCAATGCCGTCAATCGACAAATTGTCGTGAGGTTCCCCACCAGGCATCATAGTCTGGACACGCTGAGTTTTGGCTGCTGGCACATTTGTGAAGTTCCTAGCTCATCATTTCCGGGGAAGACTTGTTTACTGGGTTTATTTAACAGCCTATTCACGAACATGGCATTCATTATGGACACCGGCGCTAACGGAGGATTACGCTCACCTGCGCTCCGCCAAGATTGAGCCCGGGAGATAATTGCAATGTCTTGCATTAGCGCCAGCGCCAAGAGTGAATGTCATATTCGTAATCACTACGTTAAATAGTCCCTGTATACAAGGTTTCTGCGTCCTCTAATGATAAGTGAAGATCCCATATTTTAGTGATTGGACGAATTGTTCAACCTGCATTACGAAAAGGCACATTGTCTCATGACACCTCAACAGCAGCTTGGTGGCGCCAAACGACATGCACCCACACAAGTATACCACAAAGCTGTAGATTGAGTCCGCATCGTCTTGATAGTGCTAATTGGGCTGCTTCGTTCCAGCCGTATCTGCTGGCGTAAGGCTTTTCAAGTAAATACAAGTTCGATCATGCTCTTCAAGTAAACACAAGTTTTGACCATAACCATGCCATACCGCGTCAAAACCATTGGTTAACAAACCCATTTGCTCGTGGACTTCTCCTGAAGCTATTCATTGCTTGTGTGAACAATCCAGGTCCGGTCGCGGAGTGAGTTCGCTTGATTTCTTGGACTTTCAGGGAAACTTGCTACAGGCAGCGATAAACTTTTCTTAATCTTGTGACTATAAGTATAAAGAAAGGGTGTGAGCAGATAACAGCAGAAGTGGCAGAAAGGTCTGGTCTATCGCTGATTGCCATCTATAAGGCCCACAGTGAGTGCCAAGTGTGGTGTCTGCACCTTATGCGGAAGCGAACGCAGGAAGCTGTAGTTGTCACACCTTTGCTCATGCCGTGACCTAGTTTCTGCTGTAACGTAAGTTTCATCGTGCCCTACTGATGGTTTTAGGTGAAAGGCTGTCCTTTAATTTCTGCAACTGCGGAACTTTTTGCACCTGTTGAACCAAATGTCTTGTGTTGTTGAAGTTTCGGTTCTGCCCTACGGCTCTGAAGAGTAGTGGATTTGGAAATTTAGGGTTCGAAAGAGTTGTTCAGTTTGCTGTAGATCCGAAACGGCTTTTGTGGAGCGTTAGCCGGCAGTCGAGGCTAAATTCGCTTTGCAAGCTGATGAACGCAGCATCCCCACCAGAACCCAATCCTCCAGACCATCTGAAGATGTTACAGCTGAGACATTCTTTCAGCAGCATCATTATTTGATCTACGGAAAGCCCATGCATATTAACCAGATCACGGTGCTGGTTGAGGAGCTCGAAAAGGGCTTCCATAGCAGCACTGTTACTGACATTCGTGTAGAGGGCTTCTACGTCAAAGGACTCCATGACGCTGGAGCTGTTTGGATGTGCTCTAGCGAGGTGGTTCAGGAACATCTGAGTTGGAGAGGTGTGACGGTATGTATCGAAGCAACTGTGTCAAAATAGTGTTGAGGAACCACGCGATCCTATCAGTAGGTCCTCCTACACAGCTGATGAGGCCTTCCGTGTCCGAGAACTTGTGTGTGTTCTATGAGCAGATATAGAACAGGACAACAAGGTGTATCAAGCTTGAGGCGTTTAATCAAGTTAGAGCCAAATCCTGCTGATTTCGCCACCGTCACCCATGCCCCGATTCAGCTTGCGGGATTGCGATTGGAAATCTTTAGCTGGAGATGGTTGGTAGAGGGAGGAGTCTCCGAGATGTCGCATTTTTATGTCGTGGTCAAGCTGGCGAGGAATTACCACGAACTCTCCTCCCTTATCTTTATGATATTTATTTATTTATTTATTCATTTTTTATTTATTCTTGCTATTCTTGCTATATTGCTAATGAATTTTTTATTATTTTGTAGTCCTATTTACATCCGGGTCTTCTGCAGCTTTCCGTCCGTTCCATCAAACTTAGCAATGACACTTTTGTACTGTTTGATGCCTAGCGAGCCTACTTTTGCGATACTCCCCACGTCCCCCGCGGCCAAGTACCAACCCATTATTGAAGATTCCGCATGAAAAGAGGGCTGGTAAACAGAGCAGTGAAATCTGTTAAGAATACCCTCATAATAATTTTCATTTTTTTTTTCATCTTGACTTCCATAGCTCCACTCCCACTATCAACTGAAATGTCGAAGCATTGCTCGGCTCTGAGTGACCCTTGAGATTACGACCCCCCCCTCCCCAGCGGCCAAGTACGACCCCCCTATGGGTTTCGCACAACGATGCTGTACCCTGGATATATGATACCAATAAGCGTGATGCGTTCTACGAGCCGGATTATTGTCCAAATTGCACACTTGATGGCATTTGGTATGTGACAAGGGAATCTAAAATACCGCACCCGTAACGTATCTGTTGTCCTGAGTGGTCACTTTAATTTGAGTGTGAATGGTGCCAGTATCGCCAGCCAAGATAAAAGTTTCGCTGCTGTCAACTACCCTACTCACACCGTCGGATCGTCTCGACAAGCGCGATATGCCGACGCGGAGTACCACAACTCCCCTGCCCATCGTCGGTCTTTGCCACTGGAAGCGCACACAAACCACTTAGTTAGAGCCTCAGTGCTCCTAGGTTTCAAGCAGAACCCAGGCCGTACCCCTGTAGGAAGTTGGTCAGTTGTTAATTAATTTGATTGCTTTCCCTCTTCGAATACCTTGCGATGTATGTGTAATAGTAGGATTGTTGGTGCAGGCTTTGTACATATATATTTGTAGCCTGAAGAAGGGCTTAAGGCCCGAAACGTCGCCGAGAAATAAAAGACTTAGAAGAGTTTCATTCCATCAACCCAAAAAAAAGTTAGCAGCCTCTAATTACCACCTCCTTTGGTCCCTATCGCATCCTTTGAAAGCAAAAATTCCGAAAATCGACCTCAACTCGAGAATGAGGTCCACCTCTTCTTTTTATCATAGTTGCCGTAGTTCTATGAGAATGGAAATGAGAAGCTGTGCAAAAGAAGGGTCCTAGTCATCAACTGCGGTTACCTTGTAGATTGGAGATGTCTTTTAGTGACAGAAAATTTAGTCCGAAAAATTTGGTCAAAGTGTCGCAGGACTTTTCGAGCAACCTAATATTTTGTCCATCAATGAATTACCTGGTCTACTCGCAGCAACATCTGTTCTAGCTCTACGCATAGCCGAGGGGAGGTGGTAGCCATTCTGCTCAGCAATCTCACGTGCCATTTTTAGTGACTCTTTTCTTTCACACGCTCCCGTACAGACTTTTGCGGCGGTCCGGAACATATTCCTGACGATAGCCCGCTTAGTCTGAAGTGGGTGGGCTGATCGAAAATGGACGATGATGTTTTTGTTGCTGGGTTTTCTATACCACCTGGTGAGATAAGTGGACCCCTCAAGTTTAATCTGGACATTGAGAAACGGGAGCCAGTCATTGACCGGCTTCTCACGCGTTAGCCTTATATGTTCGGACTGCTCGTTCATTAGGATGAAATAGTTGTCCATTTCCTCTTGTGTGGAACAGATTACGAAACAGTCATCAATGTATCGGCAATAAAGCAATGGAACTTGATCTAAAACAGGCGCTTCGATTTTAGCCATGAAAGCAATGGCTAAAGTGGGCGCCAGCCGTTGTCCCATAGCTAAGCCCCTAATCTGCTCGAAGTACATTCCAGACCATATGGTTGAATGATGGACGAGAACAAGGAGTACGTGACATTGACTCACCTCCCCAGCTGTCCTTTCCTATAGAAATGAGACAGCCAGAAAGGCGAAGCAGTGGCAAGATGGTGATACACTGATATTTGTCATATGTCACGTATCACCAGTGATGTCACATCATGGTGCAGCAATGAGCTCCATTGTCCTTCTTAACTCCTCCCTGTTGTTGATCGGTGGGTTCCTTCTTCGAATTTCCAACGCCTCCTTTATTTTCCTCTCCACCGGGTCACATATGTTCCTGTGGATTACGCGCACCCTGAGTTCAGGGGCACGTTCGTTCGTGTGCCGCGAGGAACGGTGTCTCGAGAAGGGATTATCCGGATAGCTGGCTGGGTTCCGGAAAGCCCTTAGATGTTCATCAAGCCTCTTGTGGAGTGGTCGTCCAGTTTCGCCAATGTAGAATTCCGAGCATGACGCACACTCCACTTCGTACACGGTATTCATTAAGAGGCAGATCTTCCGTTCATCCTGACAGTACTCACAGTTTTCGCGGCCACATCGGTCTTCGTATATTCGTGACGACGTGAGGAGACGACGTAATGTTGGCGGTGGTCGAAATATCAGGCGGATTGGCATCCCCGACCTCTTTATAACTCGATTTACATCCTTTGCAAAAGAGTCTGAGAGGTAAGGAATTATGAGTGGACGCCTTCCTGCTGCTGGTGCCTGATATGGGCGCCAGCAATTTAATTAAGCAATAATAAGCAATTTAAGCCAGCAATAATATTGCATGATTTGAAACACCTACAAAGGCAATTCCATCTATGTAGGGACACTTCTCCTTTTGATGCTAGATTATGTTGCAACCCACCAACTAACCCTTTCCCTGGACGAATCGTTAGTTTTCCTCTCGAAGTGCAAACGACACAGATGCATTCCCAATTTTATTCGGAATATGGTCCGCCGTTTCTACCATTACCGTCAAGATGATGTGCGAAACACCATAAAACACCTCCAAGATTGCCTTCTAGATGCTACGATTGCACAGCAAAAACGGAAGCGAAGTACTTGCATACGAAAAATCGTTCATCTAAAGACGGCTCTTCTGCAAAGATTGAGTTTGGATTGTTGGAGTCAACTGATGGCCTGTCATCGAGAAAAATGCGACATGCTCCGTTCCGAAATTCGCTCCCGACTAGCGAACAATTCGCAAACCTTCAATCTCCTAGAACCGCTTCCAGTTTCATTATCAGAAATTCGAAACCGCCAAGGCGATGTGTGGTTCTAGATGGAGACGAGGTGGACGAGGATGTCTTGAACCTGCTCAATCTTGGCCCTAGCTTTGCACCGAGGCCAAGATTCTCAGATGACACAAGGATCGAAATTATGACGGCAATCCATAAATTTCGTTCCTCCTGGCAGTATTCACAGTTTTCGCGGCCACATCGGTCTTCGTATATTCGTGACGACGTAAGGAGACGACGTAGTGTTGGCGGTGGTCGAAATATCAGGCGGATTGGCATCCCCGACCTCTTTATAACACGATTTACATCCTTTGCAAAAGAGTCTGAGAGGTAAGGAATTATGAGTGGGACGCCTCCTGGTGCCTGATATGGGCGCCAACAATTTACGCGTCTGCTTCCATAGCCGTTTTCGAGAAGTATACGCGTCACGGTATCCATCACTACAGGAACATTTGTGGACGTCAACCTCCGAGCTGTTGTCAAGGCATTCTGAACGATATTCCTCTTCATGAAAAGAGGGTGGCAGCTTCTCGAGTGGATCAGGATGTTCTTCGAAGCAGGTTTCTTATGCCACATGGAAAATACATTTCCTTCCGACAGTTTCACTTTGGTGTTCAAGAACGGAAGGAAACCATCGTGTTCAGGTTCCTCGACAGTCAGTGCAATGGTTGAGTGCACTGAGTTCAGCTTCAAGAAGGTTTGACGTAATGCTGTTCTGGACTTCGCAACGACAAATATGTCGTCTATGTAACGGCCGTAGAACAGCAATCCCGATGATAGCGAACGCCTTTCCAAACGATCCATGAATAGGATTGCGAGAAGCGGTGCAATTCGACTGCCCATTGCTAATCCACGCGTTTGCATATAAATGTTGTTGCGGAAACGAAACATGTTGAATTGCACAACATTTATCAGCAGCTCTTCGATATCGTTGATGGACAGTCCGTAAAGTTGACAACTGTTCTGATGTTGTCGCAATAGACTTATGCACGCTTCCACGGCAATCCTTGTGTCTACGTTTGTATATAACGCAGACACATCGAAGCTTTGATACGACGTTCTGGCATCGATAGGAAGGGACGTTGCTCGCAAGTTATTCAGGAAGTGGTCTCGCGTTCTTCAGATGGGCTGGCACGTGGTTGAGTAATGGTGACAGCATGTGCTGCAAGAACCAGCTGATAGCATCTGTTGGACCTCCGCATGAGGAAACAATCGGTCGCGTCTTGATCCTATCGTTGTGGACCATGACTCTTTCTTCAGAAGCCTCCAGTTTGTGCGTTTTCACTAGCTGGTAGTACGTGGGTATACACGTGTGCTTAGGAAGAAGTCGAGTCAGAGTCTTCATTTCCAGATTTGGGCCCAAGACCTTCTTTATTACCTCCTCAAGTTTGGAGCACTCTTGTCTGTAGCGGTTCCTCGTAGTCATGTTATACGTTGAAACGTCGGATAAGACCGCTTCAGATAGCGCTATGTCTCGTTCACGTGACATTGCAACAAATCCTCCACATTTATCGCCAACCGAGAAACGTAAGGAACGTTTCAGCGATACTGCTTTCTGTAAACCACGCCGTTCAGAAGGAGTCATGTTGTCAGGGGCTCTGAGTGTTCTATGATGGTCGAACACTCTGAGAACGTTGGTTTGCAGTTCGCTCAGCTTCGATAGAAATGTTGGATTGTGTGAAGGAGCGCAAACGTGATTATGCGGGAACGGCATGGCTTTCCTCAAAGTTTCTTGCAGCGTGGGTGCCGTTGGTCCTATCTGTTCTTTCCAACTATGAGAATAGCC
>MU932106.1:0-10360 GCA_036418165.1 Cooperia oncophora | reverse complement strand
CTGTCTACATAATGGCATATAATGCTTGGCTATTGCATTCTAACGCCTAACCACGAAATACATTCTTTTCAATTTCGCATACTAATTTGGAGCTGCCTCTTTCATATCGTTACTTTTATGAAAATATTGATTGGCACTTTTTGTTGACACCGAAGGACTTGACTCATACCCTTAGCAGGGTAAGATCTGCTTCATAAATTCTTCATCGTTGCTACAGTGAAGATCCCGCAAACCATAGGGCGGTTGATGCGGCGCGGTTTGGAGTACAGCCAGGGCGGCCTTGTTCCGACAATGATGTCATCCTGAGCCCGCTACAACTGGTGAAAAATCTGCCCTGGCAGCGTTCCAAGACCAGCCCCGTCCTGAGCCCTATCGTTTTTAGGAAGCGCGACTTACCTTCGTGTTCATAATCAGTCCATATGTGCTGCAGATAGAGATGCGAAGATATTGATCTGATAAGGAATAGAAATAAGGTTAGGGACTAAGGTAGTTAGGGGGGAGCTGTTGGCACGCGTCGAGGCTATGCCGCTTCCTCTGTTATGGTCGTCTGCGTTCTGTGAGCCTGAGCTTGTTGGAGCTTGTTGACGAAGGATTTTCATCTCGGTGGGATGACGCAGGCGAGCAGGCGTGCCTGCCCTTCAGTTGCGTGAACTCCACTCGTTGTTCACTAAAGAAATCAGATCATTCTATTGAATGTCAGTGACGCACGAAAACGAAACAAAAAAAACAGAATATCCAACATAAAAATTATTCTGTTGGCCTATCACGGACTGCTCTTGATTGTGTATACGCTCCATATCCCTGAGCTACTAAATACTTTGCGGCAGCGTCCACCAGCGTACGGCAGCGTTTCCTGCGATCGCCAGCGCCAGCGTATAGGTATCGACCCATACGCCAGCGTCCAGCGGGTCTACCAACAAACGCCAGCGTCCCGACGGACTAGGGAAGTATGAGTATCCATCTGCGAACGCAAGCGTCCAACAGCCTCCTTCAGCGTTTTCGCGGAACTTGAGCACTGCTCGTGAAAGCGTTGATGGACGCTGGTGGATGTTGGCGTTCGCAGATCGATATCTATGCTTTCCCAGTCTCGAGAAGCTGGTGCACGCTGCTTTACGCTGGTGGACGCCGCCGCGAAGTATGAACGCAACCTAGCCTAAGACCCGTTCGGTGTGACTAGATATTTATGGATATTCAGTGTGAAGCATTAGTGGATATTCAGTGTGAAGCAACTGTCATCTTGTTCTGTTTTGGACATAGACATGATTACAATTGTCCTAAAATGGAAAACTCCCACCGAAATCGCAGCCGCCGCTACATTTAGGGATGTCATGCTTACCGCCTCTCAAGGATGAGGGGTATGTCTGCTGCAGTAACCCACCAGAAGTGTAGCCGCCTCGAATATAGTACGTGGCCACGCCCTCTCCTTCTCTGATATATGGTCTGCATCTCTATGAGTATCACATTAAAGAAAGCTTCTATGGAGAGCTAAAGAAAGCTTCTACGAAGAGCATGGTAGTCACGCCCACTCCTTCTCTGAGATATGATCTGCATCTCTATGAATATGACATTTAAGAAAGCTTCTATGAAAAACATGCGAGAGGAAACATTATTTCGCTGTAAATTTATGAAACGACAGATTATTAAGCACTCACCCAATATTGGGGGTACCTGAAGAATAATGTGCGCCCTGGCTAACTGGCCTTTGTTGGTTTTGACTGAAATAGAAGTAGTTACTACTGTGAATTAACTAGTCTAAAAAGAGTCAGAGTGGTTTTAGAAAAGGAGCGGTTGGAACGGTATGGTGAACAAACCGCTTCTCTGTGTAGGAAGGCAGGATAATGATCAATAAACATTAGAAATTTCGGCTGATTTGGGAAGCGCGAATATATGCACACCAAAAACGGTATAAGTGATGAGCTATCAAAGGCGTTTCACGTTTTTATATGTTTCACACGATGTAAACCAATTATGAATTGAAAATACTTCATTGATATTCAAAAATCGACGTAAAGAAATTTATGTCGTTCTTTTCATGCTGAAATGACGAGGCTCTATAATTTCCAGCGCTTCTGTAGGGGGCACGGAAAGGCGGCAAGACTGGTCACGCGGATTCGGTATTCTACTGTTTTTTGAAGACCCCGTAAGCGAGTGCAAGTCGTTGTTAGTAGGGTTTTAAAACGAAGGTACTAAGTGGCTCAAACAGGGGAGGAAAAAAAAGCTCAAGAAAACGGCCGAATACGCTAAAGCAACGCATTTGACTTGGACGAGTTTTGCCTTGCGGTTCAGTGAGACGGGCAAGACTCGTAATTTTTCGCGTCGTCGTGCGTTGCTTAAACGCGGTGGTGAGTGGCAAATTCTTGATGTGTACCAGTTTGGAGATTGAAGCAGCAAAAACTCGTATGAGGTTCAAGCGGAGACAAGACTTAAAGGCACATTCCGCGATAAAATAAGGCTATGACCTCTCAAATGTGTCGGACGATCCGGAAGGCGTTTTTTGAGGCTGCGCTACTTTCAAAGTGTGAAAAACAGCAAGAAATCCGCTAGAAGCTGACTAATTAGGCCCATGGACACCCCTTAGGCCCATGCCGACCCTCACCGGCTGCTAGCTACTAGCTAGTAGCCACTATGTTATCTTTCTCTATAACATTTCGGACTGCTTTTTCTGCTGCTTTGCTTTCGCTCCGCCTACTCAGATACTTAGCACTTTTTTAAGCCTATTTGAGTTCCGATTTCCCGCCAATTTTGCGGTCCGCGAAACTGTACCTTTAAGCAAGCATATAGAATTTTTCCGTCCTTCATCCAAATCCAACAAAAAAACGACGGGAACTCGTCCATTGGGGCGCTTGAGGCGCGCCAACGCCTAGGACCGCGACATACGATTGTCCAATCGCAGACCCGTGCCGGCACTGAATGCCGTCCACAAATTCGCAGAAAGAGCGTAGGAACGAAGCTTGTAACGTACAGTAGTCTTCAAAAATGCCAAAATCAAAAGAACTATGAAGAGAAGGTGTTCTAGGGAGGCGGAATGAAAGCGGAGTGACTTATGAGCATGGGCGCTGTCATCAAGTCAGCATTAGTACCCCCTCCCCCCTTCAGAGAAAACATCAACCGTCATACGAGGTTGCAGGCAACGGGACAGTTATTGCCCGCTCATGCGGGTCGTCCTTGTATGGGCAACAGGGCACGTTGTACGTTGTGGAGTCCCCAGCATTGGGGGGGGGGGGCGAGGGTTTCGTATTCGGCTGCCAAGAAAATTTTTCTTTTGATAGATAGATTTTTTTTTTATTTTGACGTGCGCTACACCATCGTGGACAGCTTTGCGATGGGGAGGTCGATATCTTTGCCTCAATGCGAGAGAAGTTTTGTCCTTGCGTGCCGCTGCGAAATTTTTTCTTCAGCTGTTAACTTTTCCCGTATTCAAGGATTGAAGGAGGCGAGTAGAAGAAGGGGGGAGGGGTGGCAGCAGAACGGACTTGAAGGGGGTCGTTGCTTTCTGAAAATTTTCTCCAGCGGCAAGTCGTGCCCTGATGGGTAATCATAGGAAAAGCAGATATGAAGAGAAAGAAGTCATGCGTGTCTGGCACCTTTATAGATAGTCGTGTATAATTATGTCTCAAATTTTATATTCATGTATTCAACACAGCAATTCTTTCAATAGCAGAATTCGCTATCTGTCTCTAAAAAGATACCCGGAGGGAATTTGGCTTTTTTATTCCTCAAGCTCCGTCTCGAGTCCCTTGGAAACTGGGAGCTACTACGTGAATGCCGCAGTTCTTGAAGTATTTTCAGTTCAATTGCTCAAAGTAACCAGCGTCCCACTAAGGGTTTGCAATCCGAAACCTATTGATGTGGGATCCTCTTTGCCTTTCTTGTCAGCTTTTAATCAATGGTAAAGCCCTATTCATTTATACAAAAATGACTTTTCCGTCCACTCTGTATGTCACGGCACGTCGTACGTTGGGGATCCTTTACAGGATGTGATATAGTAAGGGGTGGAAACAGGTAAGAGACCGGGAAATCCATCGTATTCGGCCGGATCAGGGCGTGCCCTGAGGTCACTGCTTGAACTAGCACCGTAGTGCTACTGCGACAGGCGCCATGAATTTCCAGACAGGCATACAAACAGACAGACATGAGAATGATATATTTATTTATTTATATATAGAAACAACTGTTAGTTTGTCACTATCAAGAACTTTTATGTCCTGATAATGACTATGATGACCAAGAAGCCATTGAGCCGAAAGGTTAAGAGTGGCCCCGGTGGTGTGTTTGACAGCGCACTCGCTCGGTATGCGTGAGGTGCGGATTTGAGGGGGCACAAGCAAGAGAATCGTAATTTGCCGCTACGCCGCGTGCGGCGACGGGCGCGACGTTTTCCTAATTGTCGACTGAGGCACCGGATCTCACGTGGTCTACAAAACTGTACATTTATGACAGTTTTCGGTTCCACATTGCCTGTTGTCTACGACTTGAAACCATCGTCATTAGCAGGCGCGACGTCGCACGCGACACAAATCAGTCCTGGAGTCTGACTTTTGCCCATAACTCGCAACTATTGTAATTGCTATAATTCTACTATAATGAAAAACAATATCCTCAAAGAAGTGGTTCAAGCTTGACATGCGGCGTGAAAAGTGCATTTTTGTCTAGTCTGTTCCGTGCAAAGCGACAGTTGTTTGGCGAGCTGATGGCCGGCTTATTTATCTTTCGCCACTCATTCGTCGCTGGGTATAGGGCTTTATGTAATCAATAAATACTAGTTTTTATGAATTCGCCAAGGTGACTGGGTCGCTCGTCATGGTAGTACTTTCCTTTTTTTCCAAAATATACTTTCAACGTGCTGAAGTCGTCGTAAATAAATTGTGAAGTCAGCAGTTCCGTTTTTCTTCTTCTTCACCGGTCGCACCTGCTTTTCATTCTACGATTTGTCTTTCCTGCCGCTAGGCGCACCGCAGTCGCCGTGTCGCAGACTGTTACATGTTGCTCAGGGCTTATCACCTGTTGGCGCAGTTCGGCGACGGGGTGGGGGATTTTGAATTACTTCATTGCTTCACTAGTTCTGGTTTACAAGTCTCACTCTGGCGAAACCTGTGAACTCTTGTGAAGCTGGAGCAAGGTCGTCAAGCCATCATGGTAAAACCTGTCAACTCGAGAAGAGGCTGTCTAGATAGGGCACGTCGATGGGTAGCAAAAGTGCAAAATGTCCCCCCCCCCGTGGCCTGAATGGCGCCATTGGTCCGCGAGGTCACCACGATTCAGAAAGTTGTAACTGATTGACCATGGCTGACGTTATTAACGTAGAGCACATCATTGTTGGGATTCCACCCAGGATATAAATGGGCCAACTGCGGCTGTTTTGATGGAAAAGGGGTGGTTTTTTCCAATGTGATAATATTCAACAGCTGAAGCGATGCAAGCCGTGGCGCCTGTCGTATTAAAGTGCGCACACGAGTATCCTGTCAAGCCTGCCGGGAAATTTAGGAATCTATGAAATTGTAAATTGGGCTATGCTATCTTCTTGCCGTCAAATCGCATGGGCGAGATTTCACAGTCATTAACTTTTGACGGCTTTACACTAGCTCTTGTCACGGACTACTTGACAAATGCCGCCTAAATCACATGGTCTGGGCGGAGGCTCGCGGATGCTATCCCTTGCTCATAGACCTGCTTCTCCCTAAGGCAGCGTTTAGACTTCGCGACGGCAGCGGTTCGATCGCGCGATTCGACGATCGAACATTAGCCTGTTTTCTGCTATCGAGTCAGCGTAACAAACGGCTTACACGCGTCCGAGAAGGGTAGAATGGGGGGGCACTAATATTAATTCTTTGGAGTGGTCGAGTAGCTGCTAATAGTATAAACAATTACAGAAAGAAAGTCCTGTCACTGTTGTGATTTTTTTTCTTTTTTATTTTCTAACTCAACATGAAATAAAAACTAATCAATAATATAATCGCCATTGTTAGCCACTACAGTGCTCCACCTAATGGGCAACTCGGCTATCCCCTGTCTCAGCGCCTAGACTGAGGAGGAACATCTGCGATGTCGAAGACAGTAGGTCACTTCTCAGATTGACCGCCCATCAAACTTCGCTGCGAAGTTTCTTACCTAGGCAAAGCATGAGGGACGCACAGTAGTATCGGAGGGGGCTAGGTCTGGAGAATATGGGATGGGATGGTCTCTACGCAGCCTAGCTCCTCAAGTCTTGGCGGGGTCTCCTCAAGACAATACCGCCCCCAAGATGCCCTGCGGTCTGGCAGTTTATCGATCGAGGAGTGCACCTGTCAAGAGTCTGTCGTCCTCGGGGCCCCGGCTTTGGCTTAACCGAAGAGTTTGCGCGGCCGACAGAAAGTTTCTGGAGTTGGCGGACGTACAACGGGTAGCGCGATGTTTGCCTTGTATTTTAAACCCGCGTAATGGGGCCCTTGGCGAGACAGACTCGATTGGGACGAGAGCATGCCCCTTAAACGGAGGGGACCGTATGGCCCAGTCAAGGCTGCGGATACGAGATGACAGGAGGGGGCACGGGGGGGCACTACTCGAATCCCAGAAGCAGCAGAGGAGGACCTTCTTGGAGTGCAGGTTCGATCTGGGTTGCGTAGGCGGGTCTTCTCCTCGAGGGAGCCACATGGCACGACGTAGGTTGGAATCATAGAGGACCGCTAAATGGAACGCAGCTTTCATCTCCAGTCACGCATCTTCCCAGAACGCTTTCGTACGTGTAGAAGGACGGATCGACAGATGCTCACCCTGCATACCGCGTGCCATCTGTTAGAGCATGAGGTATCCATCGCGTGAGGACTTTTCTGTAGCCAAGGGCCTGAAGGCGGTTTAGAGCTGTTGTATGGCTACACCCTAGCCTTGTCGCAATACTGCGCGTGGTAGCCTCTGGATCTCTCGCGTTTTCGCGTAGAACAGTGGACCTTCTTGCGCCGCGAGGGCGTCCCAGACGAGGTTTGTCTTCGAAGATCGTCTCTCCTTTCGCGAAGCGAGCGAACCAACGGTGGACAGTCCTGACGGTGGTGGTGTCCTCCTCCCCAAAGCACCAAGCAAGTTGATGCTTACGCGGCGCGCTGCCTGATCGCCTTCGCAGTGCCGCGGCGCCACTCATAGAAGATGATCACTCGAAGCTGCTCCAGTGAAACTGACATCATAAATAAACACAGGGAAAAGCAGGAGCCTTGATATACCTCTTGTGGAAAAGCTTCGAGAATGTTCTACAACCTTAGCATGTTACGTCATGTTCGAGCTTCGAAGATCAAAAACTGTAGGCTATCTAAAAAACACTGACAGGACTTTCTTTCCAACCTATAATTATTTGTCACGTTAACAGTCTGCTCGTGTGTCTGACAGCTTATCGCCTGATGATTTCTGCTTGATGTCCTTTAGCGGAAGGAGCGACGAAGCGAATGCAGAGGGATCTGTTAACATCCGCCCATTGAAAAGCTATCACGGGATTGTCTGTGTACTTTGACGCCTAAATCGAAAGGGGGAGTCTCTTGTATAGCCCACTACTATTACCGAAATTTTTGGGGTATAAGGCGCATCCTTAGTATAGGGGTCAACTTGGTCTTGAACGTGCCGGATATTTTTCTGGCTTCCATTCGCATCTTCTTTTGTTTTTTTTATTTATATGGATGGCCTATTGTAATAATATTGTATGAATGACCTATAAATTAATATAATGACATATAATAAGAGTTTTGAAAACCTAACTAAAACTAAAGCATTATAACTAAAATATGCAGAAAAAGACGGAAAAGGGCTTCAGAATCTTTTCGCGGGCGTCTTTGCGACCTTGCGAATAGATAGCCCTTTATACCCCAGAAAGGTTGTTATTCACTTTCTATTATTTATTGCTTTTTCCTTTCGATTTCGATTTTCCTTTCAGTTCAGATCTGTATTTTACTGCGTCGATTTATCCTCTGATAGGGTGATATATATTTCCATGATCTATTTCCTTTCCAGGTTTGAATCTTTTGCCAACCCACTCAACGACCAAGTAGACACCGCACGTGGCGGCGTCGTTCTGTCCACTCAACGAGTATAAACACTTGAATTCTTCCACGAAATTTCTGTCGTCCAACCAAAGAATCTAATTACATATAAAATTCAGTGTCGTCCAACCAAGAAGTCTATTGTTTTCCTGTGTGTGATTTCCGATGATGTCCTTTACTTGTTATCTCGATATTGCCGATTACTTTTTAGTAATTCTCGGCCTACACCATCCTAGAACCGGTGCTTCGTAGACCCTGGATGATCTACTTTTTTTCGTTGATAACCGTGGTACGGTGCCTTTTTTTCCCCCCCCCCCCCCCAAGAGAAAAAAAAGAAAAAAAAAAAAAAATAAAAAAAAAAAAAAACCCCCCCCCCCCCCCCCCCCCCCCCCCCCCCCCCCCCCCCCCCCCGCCTTTTTTCTTTTTTTTTTTCTTTTTTTTTTTGTTTTTCCCCCCCCCCCCCGCCCCCCCGCCCCCCCCCGCCCGCGCCTTTTTTATTTTCCGCCGGCAAAAAAAAAAAATTTTTTTTCCCCCCCCCCCCCCCCCCCAGGGCCACTATTTGATAACCGTGGTACGGTGCCTTCACTTACGTTATCAGTTATCATCTGATCTTTCATCTAGAGTCTCTCCCAGTAAATAACTAATGCTGGTCTTTACTAGCTAATTTAATCGATTTTGATAGATTTTTTGGATTCTTCCATGTTGTCAACGTTTTATGAGGTTTCAGTGATGTGATAGTCTTATGTTTGTACAGCGAAGCACGAAAAGTCGCATAAAGTCCATGCCTGACGTGAACGAAAATAAATAATGTATAGTATTCACTGATTAATGGATATAACGCCTTAACTCAGCACCTCCAAACCCGAGGGCGGCAAAAGTGTGGTTACATAGAGCGCTACTTTCAACATTGCAGGACCAGTTGAGGGAGCCTCGGATTTCACGAGCCGCACCACCTAGTGGGCGGGAGGGGATTAACTAAAAGAGGCTCATCAAAAATTCGCCAACAAAGGACGGTATTATTTGTGTAGCTGCTGGAGTAGGAGTCGTGTTTAGCTTCGAAAGAACTTTTCCGATGGATGATTTTCCGCGTTCCAAGCTCGCTAAACATACCCTTATTGGTCCAAAGGCACTGCTTCTAATGTAGGGCACATCGTTGGTGGGGAATCCCCAATAGGGGGGTCGTATTTGGCCGCCAGGAGAGGGGGTCGTATTTGGGCTGGAAAAATTTATTTTGATAGTTGATTTTTCTCGCTTCATGGACGTTGTAGAGGGCTCCCCCCGCGCCCCCCCAGCCTCCCTCTCGCCTGCCCCCCAGCTCTGCCTCCGCCTGGTGCAGCTAAAATTTAAGGAAAAGCTAGAAAGAATTGTTGAGGGAAATTTGGAAAAAAGTGGCAGGAAGTTGGGGAAAATCTGAAAATTGGTAGAGGGGGGTCGTATTGTCTCGCGAGCTTTTCCCGTTTCACATGTGCTATTTAACCTCGCCCCCCCCCCCCGCCTTTGCGATTGGATAGGAGGGACAGAGAGGCCGGAGAGGAGGGGCGGGGGATCGAACCAAGTCCCAAAATTAGGTCATACAGACTCGACTAAAATCCCCAACCAATGATGTGCCCTGTTCTAATGTAGCTCGTAGGTGTCTGTGCTCCTCCTCTCTCAAAGGACGGCAAAATTTTGGGGGAACTGTGGGCTAAGGGGACAGGTAGGCTAGCAAACAGGAAGTTCAGTAGTAAGGTCGTACTTGCAAAACGTTTCCACATTGTGGTGATGTCCTGACTTTGATAGTTTTCTGGACAGGTTATATCTTTTACATATCGAGGATCACGAGATCCTGTTGCGGCAGCGCTGTGAAAGGAACGTAGGAAATGCAGCACGCGCGGAATCGCCCCTAGTTGATTCAGTATGAAGCTGCCATTGTATTCGAAGCCGTCTTGCTAGAAAGTAGAAGCGTGTTCGTATCCGTCACCGCAACGTGCTTATTTCCTTTCTAGGTGACGTCGCAACATTGGCACCGGGTCGTAGCCAGACTCTACCATCATGTATAATGTGATTTTAATGTTATTTAATTAGTTGGTACTTTTATAATGATTATAAGCCCGGTACCCCAGAAAAAATTGCTTCATCTTGTGGTACGGCCCCTTTCGCGATCTGCCCACCATAGTTATTCCCCTGAAATCTGAAAATTTGAAGTCGACGGGGGAGGGTGGTTTAGACACCTCCGGTCAACTATCAGGAATAGTAGCTTCCCGGAGCTGCCGAGTTTAGGGGGGGGGGGGCAACAAATGACAAAACGCGGTCCCCATCTTTTCAGCGGCCTAATACGACTACCGACTTCTACACGGAACTTTGCTGTTTCTACGTTCAGAAAA
>MU932105.1:0-19662 GCA_036418165.1 Cooperia oncophora | reverse complement strand
AACATTGAATGATTCACGTGAATAACTAGCTCTTGCGTCCAGCAAACACAGCCCGGTGGCGAAGTGACCGAGCAAATTGGTCGACCGCTGTTTGGATCGTGTTCTAGCGCTTTCTGGTTTGTTTGTTCATTTGCTCGTCTGTCCGGAAATTCGGTTTTACCTATAGAGCAGCTTGGAAAGGTCGTATCAGGATTGGGATGGGTAGGGCACGGAACGAGGTGTACAGTCGTCATCCGGTGACTTGATTATTGCGGCAAGGGACGCGACGCGGCTGCGGTGTGTTGCGAGCGCGGCGATCACCTGTTTCCAGCCTATTTTAGTCATTTTCTCCCTAGTTTACGCTGTTTTGGCTGCTTTTCTCACGATTAGTTGTTTCTTGTCTTCACAAGTTAAATTATGATTGAGATTCTTCTTTTTGCGTACAATTAAACAGTTAAGCAGACAATTGAACAAATAGCTGAAAAAATCGCAAAATTGAAAAAGTGCGGTAGCAGTTGATCGAATGATGGTCACCAAGTAGTTCCAGGGCCAGTCTCTTGTCGATTGCTTGTCTTTGGACGGAAGTCTTTTCCAGATATCAGGAAAAGCTGGAGAAGTAAGAGAATTAAAGCGTCAGAAATGGCAAGATGACGCTTTGCTCAGGAGAATGTATCTGTAGCTGAATAGGTGTGGACATGAATTGAACCGCACCCATGGATGCTTCACTTTTCGAAGTCAGGTCAAAATGCCAGATTTGACTAAAAACTCGTGTCGGAATGTGGTTTGCATCACGAATACGATACTCGCTTGGCGCGAGAACCCTGTATCGCGCTCGACGGGCACCTGCACAACCAAGTCTTCTTTAGATCACAAGGCGCCCAAGCGCAACAATAGCTATACGCAAACTTTCCTTAGCCATGTTCAGCTCGGAAACGCTAGTGTCGCCAAAACCACTTTTGGCCGTGTTCGTGCAAGAAGCAAAAAAGTTAAGCTCAGCAGGGATCCGATCCCATGACCTGTTGCGTGGTAAACGCGGTGGAAAAAGCTCCATAACTCCGTTCAGAGAATCGTTCTGCAAATTTCAAAGGCAGATTCGAGATCAGCGTCCAAAACCGTCTAGTGAGCTACATCTCATTACAAATGGCCACTTCGACCTGACGACCTTCCCTAGTTAGATAGCGCAACAGACATTTCAGCCCAGCTTAAAAAAAGCCATAAATATCTACAGTTTCGTAGCCCACGTTAAATCCGGCTCCAATCGACAGGCTAACACGAATTAGGATAACGTCGCACTCATTACCGCGGGCGTAGCGGCGAACTACTACTCTCTGACCCGTCTGCCGCTGAAGCTGGACTATGTAGAGCTCCACGTTGAAAGTGACATTCCTTTCAAACTAATCCCAGTGCATCGAATTCCTTGGGGGCACTCCTCGTCGAATTCCAAGTCTTCCGTGCGGGGCGTGTTCTCAACATAAATAGCCAGTTTTGCACTCTGCAAACCATTTCCATGCTGTTGACTCGCCTACAGCACCTTGTCCGCATACCCTGCAAATGTCCAGGACTGCTTCGGCAGCTTTTTGGCCTCGATGAAATGAGAAGAAGAGCAGGTTTCGGAAATGTTTTCCCTCCGGATTATTCCATTCCTGAAGCTGGAAAAAAATTGAAAAAACGCATTATACCAAAATTGGTTAGCCCAGTATTGTAGAACTGAGAGAGTTCTTTCGAATAAAAACTATGAATTTCTCCAAAAGCAAAAAATCGTGGTGAAAAACGAAATGCTGCGAACTTGTTCCTGAACCTAGTATTTAGTTCAAGCCTAGAGAGGAGCTTGTGGCCTCAAAAAAACGTCGTTGGCGAAAAAAACGAAGAAAGAGTTTCATTTTATCACAAACAACTAGCTCAGGGGTCTTATGTTATCATCAGATTCTTTGGTATTATTCCTGTGAAACTGCTGATGAAGTGCCTTCACTCATTCCATGTCTTTTTTCCCCGGTAATGCCGTTGTTGTGTGTGCAAAAACTTATTCAAAGGAGGTCCGCGATGGCCTCCTTTAAATAAGTTTTCCTGCACACACAAAACAACTGCAGTTTTCCTGCACCATAGGAGAGATGCTTCTTACCGTTTAGTACCCATCGGAGCAACGGTGTCGGAGACTTTATCAGTTGCTTTTGTAACGCTGGCCATGCGATACCGCTCGCTGACGTCGCTGATGACACGACGAATCCGCTGTGCTGCCTCCGCTTGTCTTGCTTTGACACCAACTTTAGATTGAATCAGTTTGAAGAGCTGTGATCGGGTAACTGACCCTATCAAGGCCATTGAATCTGAAATATTAATCTGTTCCACAAGGGAAACTTTCATTACGGAAGAGAAATATTGATGAAGTGCTCTAGCAAGGCGCAGGATGGCGGCATGGCTTGGAGCAGAGCCAAAGCAGATTTTTTACTAGTTGTAGTGGGTTCAGTAGGCCACCGCGCCACATTGAACGCTTCAATCATTTGCATGGATTAAGTCGTAGAATGAGCTTCAATGATCGAGTAAATCTATTGGGGAGTCGCTCCTACTCCCAAACAAGATACACTATCCTATGCTTTCGAAACACGACCACCCTCCACCCGAAACTCGTTGAGCAGGGGGGAAGTGGACGGTTGGGGAGAAGTCAAGGTTTCGCGGAATCTGCAACGTGACGATCGTAAATAGGTGAATTATTAGACTGGAAGGAAAGTCCTGTCAGGGTTTTTGAAAAGCCTACACTTTTCGGTTCTTGATGCTCGAACATGGCGTAACATGCCATGCTTGTAGAACATTCTAGGAGCTTTCCTGCAAGAGTTGTGTGAGGGCGCCTGCACTTTCCTGGGTCTAATTACGATGTCAGTTTCACAGGAGCATCTTCGGGTCATCATGTTCTATCAGTGGCCCCGCGGCACTGGAGCCACGGCAGCTGTCCGCAACATCAGCAGTGCATTGGCGGAGGACACCACTACCATCATGACTGTCCACCTTTGGTTCGCTCGCTTCGCGAAAGGAGACATAGGCTGCGTTTATACTTTGCGGCAGCGTAGCGTAGCGCTTCCAGCGTACGCCAGCGGCAGTGCCGAAGAGAGGATGCATATCGATCTAGCTTCACCAGCGTCACCAGCGGCACGCTGGCGTACGCTAGCGTACGCCAGCGTTTCTCCAGCGTTTCACCAGCGTTTTGCTAGCGCTTGCAGCGGCCAGGGGAGTAGAGACTATGAGCTTATGTGGCCGTGGAGAAGCCGATCGTACGTTGTATTGTAAAAGACATATGGCCGTCCGAAGACGCAGAAGAAGCGATGTGCATTGTAGAGACTATGTGGCCTCGGAGACGCAGAAGCAATGTGCATCGTAGAGACTATGGGGCCGTCGGAGACGCAGAAGCGATGTGCATTGTAGAGACTAAGGGCGAGTGGGAGACGCGCAATCGATGAGTTTTGTACCTCCAGCTCTCGCCATAGTTCTCTACTTCCCCTTGCCGCTGCAAGCGCTAGCAAAACGCTGGTGAAACGCTGGAGAAACGCTGGCGTACGCTAGCGTGCGCTAGCGTACGCCAGCGTGCCGCTGGTGACGCTGGTGAAGCTAGATCGATATGCATCCTCTCTTCGGCACTGCCGCTGGCGTACGCTGGAAGCGCTACGCTACGCTGCCGCAAAGTATAAACGCAGCCTGACCATTGAAGACAAAACCTGTGGTTGGGACGGCCCAAAAGTATGGGACTCCACCATTCCTCGCCGAAGGCAGACAAGGGGGAATACAGAGGCGGCTACCACCGCAGTCTTCGCGACGAGACACCGGAATGTACCGGAACTGACAGGTCGTCCACCACTGTTGAGCCCTGCCACCCAAAGTATGTGGATGCATTCATACTTAACGCATGGGCACCTTGCGCACTCGGTTGCCGCTTGGGCCAGTTCCCCTCACTCCGCTCGCAAAAGGAGTTTTTGTGGAGACTCGCTTGTGAGAGATGGACATAGATGGGTGCCTTCTGTGATTTCATACAATACCGCTGTGGGTCTCTCGTCAGCAGAAGATCCATATCTTAGCAGTCTTAACCGGGCATGTATTCCGAGGTTTCTCCTGGCTGTTCCTGGTAGCGAGGGGATGCCTGGCAGCAATCGAGCTGCCCTATTGTAAAAGAACAGACGCCGTCACCGTACATTTGCGTCGCTGCAGTTCCTTAAACCGCGTGGACGTTGTTGGAGAAAATCGACCGAAAGCTCAGCTTACAGACGCACCTCGTTTTCTGTAGTACCGTATGACCCCATATCCTGTATGGAGACTACCAAATGTACTGAGGAGCAAGGCTTGGGAGACAAACTCCGCTCATCGTTGACTCTTCTGATGTAGTCCCCTACGATCGTGCGCTCGCCCTTCTTTGAGCCCTTTCGATTATTCTCATTCGAATCCTCTGAAAACTTTCAGCAACTTTGATGACATCAGTCGAAACGCTGCTGACCTACTTTACTCGCAGCCTCCTTAGTTCTGGGAAAGGGAAATGCTTACCTGCCCATTAGGTGGAGCCCTGTAGGGGCAATTATGACGAGCATACTGTTGACTAATTCCCATTGCATAAGAGTTAGAAAATAAAAGAAGAAAAAAGTCACAAAAGTGACAAGACTTTCCTTCCAACCTATTACTTTACTAATTACTGGGAAGGGGTGTCGTATATATGTGCAGGTTGTGGTACAAGAGAGCAGTGGCCACCTTTGAGGGTATTATAAGATATTTGCCGTCGCTTTGCGCCCACGCCCTTTTTTCTTAACATAATGAGGTAATAGTTTTAAGGAAGTTCGTGGACTAGAATAATTTCCTGCACAACATTCATCGATAAGCCAGCCTATTCACAACAGGGAATCAGTATCTTGGCTTGAAGAGTTGTTTCATAGGCTCGTACTCCTACGAACATCATTACGATTCTGAGTAGCAATCGAGTATGCGGAGTACCCGATTAATGCAGTGAAGGGATTTTCTATTGCAGCTCAAGCAAACTTCAGGACCAAAATTCCTCGACTGGCTGATGTTTGTCGTAGTAGGCATAGAGCAAAACTGTTGCCAGAACACGCTGAGCAGCTGTAGAATTGGCACAGGTACCTCCACTATTAACAAGGGGGCGCATAGGTACCCCCTTTTGGTACGGTCGTGTGGACCAAGTGATTTTCGTCGACGTGATGCTCGATCCACGGTCGTGGTGAGCAAGTGATTTTCCTCGACGTTGATGCTCGACCCCATTTGGAAAAACTTGTGTCACTATCAAGAACGATTTTTTCGACAGTCGATTTGTCAGCCGTTTTGACAATGATTCTTAGGCAGTGATGTTTCCAGCTCGCGACTGTATTGCCGAGAAACCGATTCTGATGAAATAGTTCGATCCCATCGTCCACCCATAGACGCCAGCTCAGGCTTATATTCGCATCATAGATGGTTTTAAGAAAGATGGGTGGCATTGAATGTCATTTCAAGTGCCTGTATTCTGTAACAAAAAAGTGAAACAACAGACAAGTCGGATGCTGGAATGTGCTCATAGTTTTTCGCCTACCCCTGGGAGAAAAGAAACAGTTACCCCGCCCCCTACCCCGTGCTCGAATAGCAATTTTTGGGAAAAACTAAGGAATATTGTCGGGGAGTTCCGGGTAAACTGGTAGAGTTAAGAATCACTAAGAAATTAGTAAGCTACATATGAGAAAGATAAGGAAGGGGGAGGAGGCAGGGATAGCCGAGTGGTTAAGAGTGTAGACTCATAATCTCACTCTGAGCCACGAGTTCGATCCCTGCCGAGGCACAAACCTGCCTTTGCAAAAATTTGCAAAAATGGGGACGCATACCAGCGTCAGGCCCAGGTTGACAGGCCGGCTGATGGAGGAACCCGTCACAACAACCATGACAAGTCGCAATAGAATCAGTGTAAAAGCTAGGACGTCACCCGGAAGTGGCGCGCAGAACCCTCGCCCGAGTTCTGTGGTCAGTATGCGAGGGCTACCGAGGGGTGAACGACCTCGGCCAAAGAAGCTAGTTCGAATTGGGACCCTGAACGTGGGGTCGCTTACCGGGAAAGATCTTCGTGTGAGTGTTGCCCCGCACCTCATAGAACGCACGGGAGACTATGCAAGTCGCTATGCCCTGGCCAGGAAACGGCGATGGAAGGCGTGCTGCGAAGGGCCCGCGAGATTGGAGAAAGGATCCGTCAAACTTCTTTTTAGCAATGGAGAGACCACCAAACGGAATGGCGTTGCCATAGCGGTGGCAGAATCCCTCAAGGACTGCGTCTCCACTGTGAACAGGATCAGTGACCGGATCATGGGAGTGAGAATGGACACGAAGGAGGGGTTAATTGGACAGTATGACCGTGATACGCACACAATCGGTTGCCTACTGCAAACCGAAAAGGATGAGTTCTACCTGACCCTGGACGAGGCCATAAGATCGGTTCCGGAAGAGGACTATCTCACCATAGCTGGAGATCTGAATGGTCATGTTGGGAGGGACAGAAGGGGTCTAGAAAGGGTGCACGGAGGACAAGGAATAGGGACAAAGAACGCTGAGGGAGGACGAATCCTTGACCTAGCAACAAGCCCACCGATCTTAGCAATCTGCAGCACCTTCTTCGCGAAAAGGAGGACCCAAAAGGTAACCTACAGCAGTGGAGGGAGACAAACGGAAATCGACCATGTCCTGGTCAGAAGATCGTCTCTCAAAACCATCAAGGATATCAAGGTACTGCCTGGGGAAGAGCTGGGCCTCAGCACAGGCCTCTCCTGGCAGACATCGCCATAGAGCTCCCCAAGAAGACAAGGCGGCAGAGCAGACAGCGAAAAATTCGGTGTGTGACGTGAAAAATGGCAGCGGATTAGCAAAGGAAGGCCTCGCCGAAGATATACTGGAGGCCTTGGGCTATCCAGACCCACATGGGCCAGTCCAGGACACCTGGACCTACGCAGCAGAGGTCATCCTACAGTGTGCAAGGGAGGTCCTGGGAGAGACGCGAGGTGGTATCAGAGGAGACAAGGCAGCCTGGTTCTGGAACGAGGAAGTCCAGAGGATCGTCAAGCAGAAGAAGGAAGCATACAAACGCTGGCAAAAGACACGGAGCCCAGAAGACTACGCTGCCTACAAGAGCTGCAAGCGACTCGCTAAGGCGGCCGTTGCTAAGGCCAAGAATACGGAAATGGACGCCCTGTACGACAAGCTGGAAGGCAGAGAAGGGACAAGTTCGTCTTCCGCCTGGCTAAAGCTCGGCATCGCGCAGCTCAGGACATCAGGGTCGTAAAGATTGTAAAGAGCAGCAACGGGGCCATTCTCAGGAATCAGCCGAAGGGAAGAAGGATGGGAAGAATACTTCGAGGGACTTCTGAACGAAGAATTCCCTCGCAAGGATAGCCCACAGATAGAGGCGACGGCAGGTCCCATCACTCCCTGGACGAAGGATGAAGTTCGCCGGGAGCTAGGGAGAATGAAAGCTGGGAAAGCAGTGGGTCCAGACGGGGTACCGATAGAGGCATGGAAGGCCCTTGGAGAGCATGGGGTGAGTTGGCTCACGCACTTCCTAAACAACGTAACAGCTGAAGGAAGGATGCCAAATGCAGCCAGTGGAGGGAGCGCACAATCGTTCCCATCTTCAAACAGAATAAGGGGACGCGACGGAGTGCTCCAACTACCGCGGGATCAAGCTGACTCCCCATACCATGAAGCTGTACGAGCGCCTGGTCAACACTAGGCTGAGGGAACTTGTCCCTATCTCGCAGGAACAGTTCGGCTTCATGCCCGAGAGGTCCACCACCGATGCCATCTTCATCGCCAGACAGCTGATGGTAAGACGAAGTACAGAGAGAAGACGCCGACTGCTACTAGCCTTTCCTGGACCTTGAGCGCATTCGACCACCTGCCAAGGCCTGTACTCTGGAGAGCGCTCAGAGAACGTAACGTTCCGGAACACCTCATCTCCATAGTGAAGGACATGTACGATGGGGCTAGAGCAGCTGTACGCACCCCTCACGGCTTGACAGAGGAGGTAAACATTACGGTTGGGGTACACCAAGGGTCAGCCCTCAGCCCGTTCCTCTTCCTCCTGACTCTAGATGTCATGGCAAAAGAACTCATGGAGGGACCACTGAAAACCATCCTCTATGCTGACGACATCGCCCTGATAGCGGACAGCAGGGAGGAACTTCAGGACAAGGTGCAGCGGTGGCAGGATGTGCTCGCTGCGAATGGACTCCGGCTGAACGTAAAGAAGACCAAGTTCCTAAGCTCCGAAGAGTGCGCCGAAGTCATCGTAGATCGCCATGGCGAGAACATCGAAAGGGTCGAGGATTTCCAGTACCTGGGGAGCAACCTAGCAGCTGATGGCAGCGTGGACCAGGCGGTGATGGCCCGAATCAACGCAGCCTGGATGAAATGGAGGGAGTCCACTGGCATCCTGTGCGACCGGCGGTGCTCGAGAACGCTCAAGGGCAAGGTGTACCGGGCTGTGATAAGGCCTACAATGCTCTACGGCAGCGAGTGCTGGCCTATCTGCAAGAACCATGAAAGGCAGCTCCACTCAGCTGAAATGAGGATGCTGAGATGGGCCTGCGGCTGGACACGACTCGACAGAGTCAGAAACGAGGACGTCAGAGCGGTCACACAGACGGCTCCTATCCAGCTGAAGGCACGAGAGCAGCGACTGCGATGGTACGGTCATGTACTGAGGAGGCCCGAAGACCACCCAATAAGGAAGGCATTGGAACTCGAAATAGAGGGCAAGCGACCACGAGGAGCCCCAAAGAAAAGATGGAGGGACGTCATCAAGAGGGACCTCACTGAAGTGAAAGCCACAGCAGAAGATGCAGTGGATCGGAACAAGTGGCGACGTCTAACAAGATCAGCGGACCCTGCGACGGCGCGGGACTAACGCTAGGGAGAAGAAGAAGAAGAAGAAGAAGAAGGGTTGAGGTCGTATCAAGCCTCAGGAGGGGGGGGGGGAGTCGGCCACCAAACCCCAACGTAATGATGTTGCCCCTTGCGACCAGCTCCGCATAGCTCTTCATTAGAATCGCCTTTGCATTTGCCCGCCCCCCGCCCCCCAGTCCACCCCCTCGTCTCTTCATCCTACAGCCGAACCGTGCTATACTCAGCAATTTTGCACACACATAATCGAGGTAGCGAACTGATATCTAGCAAAACCAGGTGTGCTAGTCATAATAACTCCCCTAGGCTTACGTCTTTGAGCTACTCGAGTTTAACTTTTTAATGGACCTTATACAAATGACTAAAATACTCGTTTCGTAAAATGAATGGATTTCGTCAGAGGAACAGTGAATGGTGGAACGTACCCTTGTTTTCCACCAGCGGGAATGCTCTCACATGACTCATTCCTAGAATCAGCTCCTGCACTTCACCATAGGTAGAATCTTTGCCAACATATGCGACCGGACTTGTCATGAACTGCTCAGCCGATAGGGAATGGTACCTGAATGGAGTCAGGCAAAATCGTGTTGCACTAATTGCACATATCTCTGAGAGTGCCTGATATAATAATTATCGCAAGAATGCTGAGATATTGGCAAAAGTCTGCCCAGAAAGCAAGAGTGGCCCTGGTAGCGTAATGGACAACACATTCGCCCGCTAAGCGAGAGATGCGGGATCAAATCCGTCCCGGGTCCAAATTTTGCCAGCATCTCAGCATTCTTGTGATAACTTCTCGGAGCGCGCACTGCGGCGTTAAACAGCAGTTATCAAAACTAAAAAAACACCTTTGAATATGATAATTATTTTTTCCTAGAGTTCGAATAGGGGAGATAGCAGGAATTCTACAAAAGAATCCTCATGTATTCAACGAAGGATCTAAAGCGTTTCAGATGTCGGGACCTAATCACTCATGGAAGACACCCCTTGGTCACCCAGGTCAGTGCTAGCATAATGTAGTGCCACATCTCCTACAGTTACTTGAGAAGAAACGTAGTTAAAAAACAGCTTTACTTAATGTACGACAACTAGTACCTTGAACTCTTCTAAGCGTTCCTTTTCATGGAACAGCTTCGGTAACTGTCCAGTTGCCTAGCCGAACGCCGAATATAGGCTCAGTCCGCTTGCGCTCTGCAGAAAAACTTACAGGCGAGCGAGCTTCACCAAAAATGTTCGGCGAGGAAGGGGCGCACACAAACAGGAAATATGGGTGTCTGGAGATAAGTCGAAGAATCCATAACAAGGCCAAACCCTCACCGACGAAACGGGACCTCCTCCGCTCATTACGATGCCCCCAACGATGCGCATAGCGCGCGCCAAAGGGGAAAAAAATCAACAATCAAAAAAATTTATCAGGAATTAACGATCCACCCCGGGAAGGACAGCCGTCGAAAAAATTCTCAGGCCAGGGACAACTCCTACTCTTCCACCCTCTTTGATGGGATTCTCCCGACACAGGGTACAGCATCGTGATGTGTGAAATGGTGGTGTAGGTACGACCCCCCCCCCCCTTTCTAGGGAAGGTCTCGGTACGACCTCCGCCCACTAGGGAAGGACCACTGTACGACCCTCCCCCCTCTTTCCCAGCACCTACCCACCACTTTCCCCCAAATTTCCACTTTTCACCCAGGATTTTCTGTCGTCGAGCGGGGGCTGAATAGGAGGCCGAGCCATGTACGCACGTAAGTTTTGGAATGCCACTTTGAACTTTGAGTCAATGCCGTTCTACGCGCCATCGAAACAGCAATGCTCGGAGTTTTCAATATCGCGCGATGATGAAGCTATTCCATCCCGTCGAAGACCAAAATCTAGGGGCCTTAACGCATCAGAAAATGTCACAAAAATGGGGTGGGTCGGGCACAGTATGGCAATCACACTTGGTCAGGTCCACACGATTTGACGAAGGCGGCTGAGATCCAACTAGGTTCTACCGGATGTCGCACAACCAGCTGTCGTTCGCTGAGCTGAAGATCAGACGGCTCAGCCTTTGAACATATGAAGTGCATCGTGCTACGCGGCTATCCTGGGAAATGCGGAGTCCACTAAGTCACTCTAGCAAGACGAAAGAGCTACTGGATATACAGGGTGACCAAAAAGTTCTGGCAATTTCGTGTTTGTGCGTTTTTGAATGGCCATTATGGTCTGTTTTCTCTCCGATGGGTTATTTGTATTCCGCAAGCCATTTCGAACTACCGTACGAGTCATCTATCCAATCACTTTCGATTTCTCCTCGCACTGTCTCGAAAAAATCAAAAAGTTGCAGTTGTTGAAAACCCATCAAAAAGTTGCAGTTGTTGAAACCCATCTTCTGGTCGGTGCTTGTTGCTTGAAGAATGTGCTCGCCACCGACGAGAAAAATTTTCGATCACAACTACCGGAATTGTTGTCTGCTCCTCAGAAAAGGTCAACAGAAGGCAACGGCTGTGAAATCCGTCGGACGCAGACTCTTTCCAGCCTCAGTCACGGTCTGAGGCGGGATCTGTGCCACCGGAAAGACCTCTCATTTCTTCATCGAGCGCATCGTAAAGATTAATGCTGTCTACTCCCAACAACGCGTTCTCCGCGATGTACTGAAGCCATGGGTGTCGTAGCACTTCGGCCCGGATGGACACGTGCTTCAGCAAGACTGGGAGCCAGCACATCCTGCCAAACCCACGAACTGCCGCTTGTGAAGAGCTGCTTCCCGATTTTGGGGCAAGGACGTTTGGCCTCCCAACTAGCATGGTCCGAACCCCATGGATTATTCCATCTGGGTCGAAAAATCTCAGGAATTCGATGCGCAACGGTTTACCACCTGAAAGTGGCGTTGCTGCGTGTTTGGGACCAAACTACAGCAGAAGAATGCGCGACCATTGTCGGACACTTTGGAAAACTAAATGTGTTGAGGCTGAAGGAGGCATTTTTGAACACTTGTTGGAACTTTGTTGTATACGGTCATTAGTACTGATTAGATGAAGACTCCCAGACGTTTAGTTGGCTGATTTCCTTTTTCGAACGGTATTTTTTATGCTACCGAAGTATTCCGAAAAATTGCCAGAACTTTTTGGTCACCCTGTATTAATGATGCTATAACTTCAACAAATCAGTGCTCAACGCGAGCGGTGACACGGAGGCTACGAAGGAAGTAGTACCGATGAGCTTCTGTACGTACCTTACAGAAGCTCGCGACGTTTCAGTGAGATAGATATTGACAAATAAGTGATTAATCCGTGACTACTCACATTGAGGAGCTCTGTGAAATATCAGGAAGGTAGGGCAGTCGTTTGATTTTGATGATACTCTCGTATATCGATGGTTGCAAGTGGCAGCTTACCTGCATTCGCAATCAAAACAGCTATCTGAACAACAATGGACAGAAATGCAACAAAAACATCAGGATATTGATATATATCGCCCTTCATGGCTTCGCAGAAATGTGAAAACGACCTTTGTTGGAAAGAAGTCTTAGCTTACAAAGAGACACCTCAGCACCTTCAAATAGACTGTAACGAAACGGCTTTCGTTAAAATTGATCGCGCTTAATGGGTACACCTTCTCGGGGTGGGAGCAGTTTTGCAGTATACCGTGTTCTGAAGACGGGTGCGTCACGGTAGGGCCACGCGGCGTCGCGCGCGACAACTGCAATACCGTATGGTTACATATGGTCGGCACGCATTCGCGATGGTTTTGTTATCGCGACAGTGACATTCCGCTGCTAAATTTTCAACAGGACAGTCTGTGTACCTCAGAAATACTACAACAAGTACAGTCTCTGAGGGTATGCTGTCCAGGAAGCATGCTGACAGTCGAATGATTAGAGAGTAAGCTAATAAGCTAGATTAAGTCGCGAATAGAATTCGTGCAGGTATTTCTGCATCATAATTCCTGAGTACTTGATCCCAGAGGATGTATGTTTCATCTGGGCTTTGGAGAGATAGTAGCCACAGAGAAGGTTACCAGCGCGTCTGTGTTAGGCGATTGTCGGTTCAGGGAGAAACGTGGGCAACGCTCCAAGACAAACTATACATTTTGGTGGACCTTGATCTCTGCCATGCGCAAGGTGAATGGGTCTGCAGCTGCAGTAGCCTGCCACCTTCTCCATTGAAAAGTGCACAGGAACGGGGCTGGAGGGTAGCATTACTTACAAGGAAAGTACCAACTTATCATGGCCATCCAGAATGAGATGTATACTCCTGCGAAAGTTGCGGACCTTTCTTCCTTCTGCGTTTAACCATTGCGGCGGGCCTCCTCCCCATACTTTGCGCATGTGAAGCAGGCCGTAGCCGTGCCTCGATGGTGCAGCAGGTAGGTGGCGGCCTCGTAGCGGTGGGACAAAGGTTCGGATCCTTGATGCATTTCGTAGTTTTGCTTTTTCTTGAAACGCATGCTAAACACTTGGAAAGTAGTTTTAGGTACCAGTTCGACCATCAGAGACCCCTCTCTGCTCCTTATTGAGCCCTAAGAACGAAGCAGTGAATGAAATGTGCAGTGAATGAAAAGATAGCGCTGATGTGCAGCCTTATTTGGGTAATATCTTGCTGTTAGTGCGGAACATTAAGCGAGCACATAAGACATCTTGATACAATATGGCGTGTTGACACGTAGGAAGAACATGTAAAAGCTCTAGAGATGAATCGCTCTGCTCTCTTTTCCTTTCACTGTTCTCTCTGCACTGTCTATCTCGAACTGCCCCAATCATCCGAAATCTGACCAGTTTTATACCGACTTTTTTCTACGTGGGTGGAATTGGCCAAAAACTTGTCTCCTGGAGTAGTTTAACCTCCGAAAGATGAATATCACATCCGCTCAGCACGAAATCTCCTGGGGCCGCGCCACAGGCGCCGGCGCCCACAAGTTCCCAAATCACCGGCGCCTGTAGCGCGGGCGTCAGGAGGTTTTGGGTCAAGCGAATGTGATTGTTCGTATTCAGGAGGTAAAGTTACCCCACACAAATTACCACACCGGTAATCCACGGCACAGTAACTGGGCACTTTAGAAAGGACGCGGTGCAGTCGTGGGACACGTACGTGCACTTTTGAGGCAGAAGAAGTGGCGCCACTGAGCTATGGCGAACTATTCAACCATTTGCGCATGGCAAAGAAGCTTTGGAAGTGCGTGTGAACAAGGTTGTTTATGCAGGGAGCGTGGCATGTAACAACAACAAAGAAACCTTTATCACCCCCTCAAGCCTGCTTCTACCAAATAGGGTCACATCTGGCACCCTGGGGGGGGGGGGGGGGGGGGGGGGGGGGGGGGGGGGGGGGGGGGGGGGGGGGGGGGGGGGGGGGGGGGGGGGGGGGGGGGGGGGGGGGGGGGGGTTTGTAGTAGTTCGCGGGCGCCCCCCGCCCGCCCCGGCGCCCGCGCCGCGCCCCCCGGCCCCGGCGCTCCGCCCGCGCCCCGAAAAAAAAAAAAAAAACAAAAAACAAAAAAAAAAAAACAAAGAGATCCCCCCCCAAATTTCAGGCCGCGGGGAGCCATTACTTGTGAGTGCTAAGCTTCAACAAGCTAAAAGTGCCTTTCGCTGTATTCAAACCGCTGCTCGGGCGATGTCGAAGAAGTGATCCTTTTGTGTAGCTAGAAGCCTTGATATCAGGACTTTTTCGTCGTTTCCAACATTGTACAGAAATGAATACCTAATGAAATGCCTACGAGCTTCTGCTCACTTGATGTCACAAAAGCGAATTACAGTAGGTGCTCCTACCATTACAGGAATAAGTAGTACGAGTTGTCCAGTGAGTTCGAATACAATCACAGCCACCGAGACAGTATGAGTAACAGCGCCACAGAACGCCGCTGCTCCTGAAAAGCTCATCTGACAAATGAAATTAGTCCTGACCACCCTTTGTAAAGAATTTTTGAAGGAAAAAGGATGTCGCTCTTCTTCTATGATTGGTTTTCGATACTGTGGACCAATGACATAACGCAGCGTCTCATTACAAACCATGACTAAACTGTCATACTCATCTACTGTTACTAGAACTCACCAACGACTGCGTAGACACCAGGATGAATCACATGGAGTAACTCCAGCTATGGTCACGGGTGGATAATACAATCGAAGAAGCTCGCCTGAAGGTGAATATTTCAACATATTGATCAAGAGGCAAAGTTTTAGCCACACTACGTGAGTTCTTTGATCATTTAATCTTCCTCAAATACCCACGGTGGATACACTAACTCTTATCGAACCTGTCATTCGGCCGAATGCTCCTCCTAGTACAAAAACTGGCATAAATATTCCAGATGGAACAGGAAGGGTAGCAGCGACTATTGATAGAATGAACTGAAAACAAAATTGTCTCTACTCAAAACTTGTTGAAAAAACAATAACGCCCTATTTTCAGATGTATATAACTCAGATGCTATGTGCTGCCCACAGAGGGGACCACTCTCTGACGAGGGGCCGTCGCATCATGTTCCGACGCAACAAGACGCGTCACACTATTTGAATCAAAGAGTGCAATGAGAAGGCTGGCATATTCAGGAGTTGATGAGGCAGGCATTGCAGTGCTTTGCCATGACGCGCCGTCGAATAACCGTACAGCACGTCAGCCGTTGAAGCAGAGTCGAGCGCGTTCGCGAGCTCGATTAGCTGCCTGCAAGGCAAGTCAGGACATGGAGAACGCGCATGACTGGCGGCACATACCATCTTCGGCTTGTAATGATTGCTATATGGACAACGAAAAAAACCTACAAACGTGACTTGAAACGCGATAAGTGAATGAAATATGCTGATTTCACCATCTGGCCCAGTCCATGAAGCGTTCACTGCCCATGGGCAAGAATACGGTTTGTCATGAATCATCCAACGAGCAAAGCGATAAAGAAATCACGCACAGTGTGTGAGTGAATGATTGCTGGAAGACTGGCTTAAGCCTTCGTAACTAACAAATTGAGATAGAATGTATAAAAAATTGGAAATAAAGCAGGTGGATGAAAAAAACAGCTTTCGATGGTGTGTTGCCTCTAGGTATCTCTGATGGCAGGAAAATGCACTCAGGAAGGATCAGGAAGGGTGTCAGATTTACTTAGAGCGAGAGGCCACTGAAAGGGGGTGGAAGGGCAAAACACTCGAAATAGTGGATGGTGGAGTGGACAGGCCGTTTGGGTGATAGTAAACTTCACCAAAGGCAGACAAAACACATCTGAAGCTGACTGACGTTCTCACAGAAGTAAGGGAGAGCAATGCAAAGGGCGTGTTGCACGGCAACACTGCTCCTTAAGGCCGTGGAATCCCAAAAGAAGGGCAGAACGGCAACCACTGCGAAAAAAAGAGCATACCTCACCGCCTAGATACTTCCCGGCGCCAAGTGGATAGGTGATTGCTGTCATAAAAAAGGATACAATTGCAGGATATAGTAGCCAGCTGAAAAACACACATTCAATGGAAGGTTTCTTGAAAGATTTCAGTATAGGAAAAACAAACTTTCAAAACAAAATTCAGTTCTAACCATCCTTCCATCCTTACAGGGGAACATTCAGGCTCACAAATGTCTCTAGCCTCAAGTAAGGTTTCATTTCTTTGTCGATTAGATTCAATGCGTACACATTGTTGAGTGAAGCTCAGAATGGTATATAGTTGTCCAGGCGTGATGAGACCGCCTCTATTTCCGGCAAAGCGCCGTAGCCGTAGAATGCTCGTCTAGATGGTCCCGGTATGATTCCAGCCTTAAACACTAAACCCCGGAACCCACCAAATTGGCCAGCAAACAAAAAACGCTGCATAACATAGGTTGAAGAATGCAAGCTAGGCCTGCCGACCTTATGTTCAGTGACTCCCAAGTACGCCTTAGTGCTGCATCGCTAGTCATTTTCTAACTGTCATATCATCCACAATCTGCCATGACTATATTAAGTACCATTACGCGATGATTTTCAATAATCCCCATAAGGGAAATAAGCGCCGTAAAAAGCATGTTATCTCTCAGAATGGTTCAGAGAAATCAGAAACGATACAAAGAAATTGAATCAGCCGAATTCTCGAGTTTATCAAAGGGTGGAGATACTGCTAGATTCTGTAATCTAAAGCAGTATCAGTCACAATATCGCAATCTGAGGGTTGCAAAGCGAAGGGAACCTGCGCCCTAGGCTCTGGTGCTAAAATATTAGGTTGTCCCAAAAGTTCGTGACATTTTTTAGATATTGCATCAAATTTTTCCGCAGCTAATTCGAGACGCAGTTATGTGGTCTTTGGAAAGTGCGTAAAGGCAGTTGCACGATGGTGTTCCTCATTGACTATAGGTAATGTAGAAGGCGCTTGATAGCGGGAAATGGCGAAAGAACGGAGTGAAGCGGTTAAAATCCTGCGAAGAAAGAGCCTCCGTTCTCAATGTGTTAGAAATCGATTTCGGACGAGTTTCCGCAGGCATACTACCATTCACCGTTACCAAAGATACGACTGCATATCGTAGTACCGTTCATGCATGGCAGCATCACGGTCGCTTCATACCAACTTCGCTTCATAATTTGCTTAGCAATGAATGAATACGAGCGTCAGGAACGGACGGTCGTTCATTTGTGGGCGGGCGGCGTGGTGGGCGTTTGGGACGTAAAGTTGTGCTTGATGGGCCGCTTAGTAAGGCGCGTCTTCGGGAGAGAACACGCTGTGCAGCGCCTGCTCAGGGTCGCCAAACTTGCTTTAAAGTATGGTCAGGCGAATGCTGCTTCTACCAGTCTCTCCCATGCGTTGCTGTCGCGACGGTAACTGAAATTCATGTTTTTCGTCACACTTCGCTATGTGAATTTCCACCGAGTCACAACCGGGTTGGAGCCACTGCATTTGTTCAGAGTCAGGTCCTGCTACATTCCATAGTACAGGTGTTGGAATGACCCGATCGCTTTCGCCTGAGTGACCTCTACTTGGGAGACAAAAGAAACCCGCCAGAAAGTCCAATCTGCCTGGACTAATGGAGCTAGTGCGTTCCTTGAAAACCACTGTACGAATTAAACGCAGCAATTAGCCTGACACATAATTCCTTAGGCCTTATAGACATGTACAAAGCAGCAAATGACAGAGGTCGTCACTCCTTCAGGAAACACTGAACGATTCGCTCAAAAATTCTCTCATGAGTTTGACGCGTTTACTCCAAGAGGCAACAGGAAATGTGGGTACTTTCTAAAACTTCTGTTCCGCTCCCACCATGCAGGCTGTTTGAACAGCGAATGTGACTGGATAAGGAGTAGGTGTTTTCTGGGTGAACCACTCCCGGAAGCGCCAGTGGATAGATCCTCCAGGAGGGGCAGAACCGGTCGTGCAATCGCCATGAACACACGCTGTACAAAGTTAAATACTGTACATGAATAGCATGTCGTGAACTCAATTCATGGGTTTTACCGGCAGGGAGTTCCTTCTTCAATCGACTGTGAATAACACAGCGAGAACCCACTGGCCGCACTGGCAAAGAAGAGAATTAAAAGGCGCTATTTTTCGACGGGGGGCATATTGTATTATAATTGCTTCCCTGGTTCCGGTTTACAAATCTCACTCTGGTAAAACTTGTGAACGCTTGTGAAGCTGGAGCAAGATCGTCTAGCCACCATCCTAAAACGTGTCAACTCGAAAAAAGGGTACCTAGATGGGTTGGCAAATCTATGAAAAGCAGAATGCCCCCCCCCCCCCGTCGATAAACAGTGCCGTCTCTGTGCCACACAGAGACGAGATCACAAATGTCTCGAGACGGCAATATTTCACCAGTAGCGCAGCCGATTTCACGTTGGATGAAATACGCGGTGACGCCCTTCCCATCTTCTGAGTATGGAGTGAATGTTCGTTCAAACGATGTGATACTACTGTTCAGAGTAGAAGCATTCCCAGGACGAAGTTTTATCAAAATTTTCTCTGAGAGAAAAAATATCAATCAAGTTCTGGCCAGTGGGATAGTGAGGGATAATTAGCGCCAAAAACGAGACAGTGCAATAACAGTGCTTGGACAGTGCCTTGAACGAATTGCCGCTCACGCGCAAATATCAATTTTTGTGGAACATCTGTAGAAACCACCAGCCGGAGGGAGAACCGGAGTTTTCCAAAAGCCGCCAGGAGTTCATCCTGGGCACACTAATGAGAGAGCGCTAGCGCAACGATCCTCAACGAGCCGTTTTTGAGAAACTTTGCCGTCGTAGGGCTCGATAAATACAATCTGTTCCCCGTTTGGCTGGATGGGAAGAAATATGCATTCAAAGCAAGTGAAAAGGAAAACATAAGCGAGAACGACTCACTATTGTTGAAGCAGGATTTTCACATACTTGTTCCTCCTCAAAAATAGAACCACAGTTCTGTGAAGAAGAATAAAGAGCGCTCCAAAAATCCCACATATCAGACTAAAAGTAATAAAAGTAGTAAACTGTTCGCACCTTTCATACGTTATCACCAACACAAACTGCACGCAGCAGAACACAAACATGACAAGTGCGAAATGAGTGAACGTCCAAAATGAGGAACTGCAGTGATTGGGACAGAAATAGCAGCATGACTCAGTTGGTCGGGTTGCCTCAGTATCCGCACGAGCGGCGCGGAAACCCATGTCTACTAAAAGTGTGTGCCAAATGCATGGCGTATCTGATAGTTCTATACTTTCTCCCTCCATGGCTGAGATCATAAGCACGTCGGGAACAAAAGTGGAAGATAACATTTCTACGAGCTGTTGCTCTGGAAGTATTATGTGTGCTGCATCCGAGAAAGCAACTGGTACACGGCGAAGAACCCTTGATCCTTGAAGGCAGAGCCCGCGTTCATATGATGTTCTCACG
>MU932104.1:0-11549 GCA_036418165.1 Cooperia oncophora | reverse complement strand
GACGAAGCCACCACCCCGCCCACCGCCCATTGCAACGTCCTAGCTAAAGGTTCCTGGTGAAGCTGTCGTTCTGCAATATTTCAGTTTATGAGAGTGAGGCGACAACGGTAAAGAGCTGATACCAGCAAGTGAGAACTAGTCCGACCGCGCCCTTTCTTCGACAAGCGCGGTTCAGCACGGGGTTCTCCATGAGCGATTCCAGGCAGGTTTTTCTGTTTATTTTTTTACTTCACTGTTATTTAGCATCCTCTCTCTAGTATTTTAGTCGGGTGATTGTCATTTTTGAACGCGAGACGTGCCTTTAACACAGGTGAAACAGCCGGATTTTCTCTACAGCTACGGAACCGAAAATCGCATGAAATAATTTTCTCGACAATTTATTTTCTATTAATGAGACAACAAGATCAGTGTATGCACGTATTTCATTTAATAAAAGAAGATATCTTTAACTACCTCAGCTACACGAAAATAGAGAGAGTAAACGGAAACCGAATACACCAAACAGACGTGCCAAAAGCCGTACAGCATGTGCATGCATACACGCAACCACGACGATCACACGGCGCTGACAGTTCCATGACCCCCTCCAATAGGCAATACAAATTACCATGCACTTCACAGTAAGAATTCTCGTGAAGACAACCAACAACAAACAGAAATCGTTAGAGATACTCGTTAATTTTACAACAAGCAACTCCACTTCGACTTAGCCAACTATAACAACAAATACTGAGCGACAGATTGTACAACCATTCCAACAAAACAGATAACTTTGCGGAGGGGGTCTACATAGGGTCTGCCCGCGCCTCTGGTGAGGTCACATCATACTCCGGCCTGCAAAATCAAAACTGGAACCTAATAAAACGACAAATATGGGGTTAGTCAGAGCATTTATAAGCGTACTACAAAACGAAGAAAAACCATAAGCATTCTTTCAGCACTAACCAAGCTTGCTTTACAGCTTTGCGCACATGGAAGAAAAAGAAATGGATGAAAGGAAAACCACCAATAAATTACAGCATGTCAACATTGACAATTCATACAAAATAGCAAATATATTGCCATATTGCATGCAAAAAAATGTAACACAAAGAACGCGAAACGGAGCCTGGCATAGTCCACTCACGTGTAAGGAAGAAATCCACGAGGACGACTGAAAATTTACATTTTATTTGGTAAAGCAAGCGTTGCTATTGACAAGCGTTAACGTAGTTCAGGGATGGGGTGCGAAACGTGGCAGAGCGTCTGTTGGCGCAGTTCGGCGACGAGGCGGTGGGGGAGAGGGGCATTTTGCACTTTTGTTACTTCCCATCGACGTGCTGACCCTTCTAGAGAGCCATTTCGTGAGCTTACAGGTTTTACCATGGTGGCTCAACGAGCTTGCTCCAGCTTCACAAGAGTTCACAGGTTTCACCAGAGTGAGACATGTAAATCGGAAGAGTGAAGCATCGAAAGGGCAAAATGCCCCTCCCCTCCCCATCACCGAACCGCCCCGTCTGTGCGTTCGTATAATGTAACACAGGACAATATGACAGTGGGGAATTGAGAGAATGCGCGTTTCACCGATCCTTTCAAACCGCATTAAGACTTCGAGATCGCGCAACTACGGCCGGGGCGTTCCATTGCCAAACGGTGCACGGTCGCAACGGCACAGCTCAAATCAGCACTGAGTGTGAACGTTGTGGCGGCGGTGCGCTCCTCTCGTCATGGTCGTGCGATCCAGTTGAGCTATGTGATCGCGCGATCACGAAGTCTGACGCGGTATTGCTCTCCCTAGTGGTCAGTGACCGAAAGCGACCGATTCCCATCTATTCCTCGGGTGAGCACTCCTCCAATAAGCTGATTCCCCATTGTTCCGAATCACAGATCGAAATCTTCACTATTCGATAGTAGGCATACTGCCAATAGGTCGATTCTCGTAATCTCCTATTTTCCGGAATCGCAAAATATGAACGGGGGTGAACAGAGACCATCGTTTGGCAGAATGCAGGCGACAGAGGGTGCTGTTGGCCCCGTTTCACAGAGCAGAGAGCCGCACCGCTGCGTGCCCCTCCCCGGAACTACGTCGGCGTAGACAAAATAGCTTGAGAAAATTGAAAAAAATTGAGCTAAAAAGCCAGTTGAGCGAATAAGGACTCACCGGAGACCGCGTGCGCCACGAGGGCGATATCCACCCACTGGTACATACTTGATAATGTAACCGGGAGGAGCACCTCCAAAACCACCTCGCCCACGATAACCACGTCCACGAGGCGGACGATTCGTAGTAGAAATACCGGGACGATTTGTACGCTTCTCCATCACCTGATAAGAACCCATTACGTAGTAAAGCATATTAATGTACTACAACAGTATTGTCGAAAAAGATAGCAATCAGCACCTTTATTTGCCTTCCTTTGAGAAGGCTATCCGACATTGCCAGAGCCATTTGCATTCCTTCTTTATCGGCAAACTCTGCATACGCAAATCTGAACAGGTAAGACAATAATTACAAGAGCAGAGTCGATAATAAATCTTACAGATATCTAGAAATCTGAGGAAAGATTCAAAAATCTATAAAAGCCTAGCTTGTCACCTTGCCTTGGGTTATTCTAACGCAGCTACAGAACACGAAAATACTTGAAAAAAAAACGCAAACAAGATATCCCATAACATCAAAAAAATCCTTGAATGTTTTCTCTCATGCTCAAGGGTTATGAAGTGTAACACGGCCAGCTACAAAACCAGACGACATATTTGATGAAAAACCAGACAACATATTTGATGGTGTCACTTAAGATTTTTTCAAAAAAGTGTACTTTTACTGACTCTGCAGCTGTGCGGAAACGATATTCAAGTGCATTTGGAACATGACAATAGAAACAATCGGCTTAGGAACACGACGGTTTTGAGCTCATATTTCCCAGAGAAAGCTTCCTTTTGCATTTTAGTGAGGTGACAAGTAAAACTGAACCGTTTAGATACCAAAAGTGAAGTCGGTGTTGATGAACTACCCAATTTTCTTAGATATATAGAGCATTTATTTACAAGGTCGCAGAGACACGCGCAACAATAAGAGCGGAAAGTTTCAGGTTGCTGCAGCATTTGTCTTTTTTGCATCCCTCTCCTCTTGACTGGTTTCCGAACACATTCTTTTTAATATTATCATCCATCTCTATATCATTGAAACCAGTCGATAGGACTAAAAGGGCTTTTTTCACGAGAAACACTCGTAGCGTCCAAAGCGGAGGAGCGATTCACACACATGTGCGGCTTGCAACTCTCAAAAATAAGGTCCTGATTCCTTGAGGCCGCACTCATTCTTTACGACTTGGAAGAATCGAAGTTCCGGGAGAATCAGCGTTGTGAGGAACGCGCGTAAGGAATGTAGGTGTCGGCCTGGCGCTTTGAGGGAATCGGCTTCTTTGGAAAATCTGCGGTTTAAGCGACAAGGATAGTGTAGGTATCGATCGACGCTCGTCACTACCGTTTTGGAAGATTCGGCGTTAGAATAGGCATTAGAGAGAATATGCGTTTTTGACACTGATCCGAATTGCCTGTGGATTCTCGCGAAGCGCTTATTCTCGAACAGCAATTCACAGATCGCCTCTTCCGAGCCGCAAAGTATGAACGCAGTCTGATAAACCGTGTTTCAGAAACACACGGAAATCATTTGGCAGGCATGAATGTAAAATAAGAAAAGTAACCCCATATTTGTTGTTTAGTAGAGCAAAACGGAAAGCAACATACCCCTTGGGATGACCAGTATATTTGTCACACAGAATAGTTACACGTGCCACTGAACCGCACCCGTGGAAGTGTTTCTCCAGCTCTTCAGCAGTAACACTGTAGTCGACCTGTAATAAGCGCCCATTATGGAATAATGCAGCGATATAGCATCGGAGTGGAGAGTAAAGGGTTTCAGTGTAGTTCGGTGGGAGGAAACGGTCCTATTTCAACTGGGTGTGGCAGCGTCAGAGTGCGTCCATACTTTGCGGCAGTGCTTTGGCTTTTGTCAGCATTCAGCGCCAGGAAAACATAGGTATTGATAAAGCGTTTTGAGCATCTGAGCGACCAAGTATAGGTATCGGTTATCGCTCGCGCTGCCGCAAAGTATGAACACTCTTGGACTGCGTTCATACTTTGCGACAGTGAAGAATTTAGGAACTGAAGACACCGCGAAGAGGAATATGCTTATGTCGATCCATTTCCACAACTCATCGGTTCTTCTCACTCCACCAATCGTCAGTTTCCCAAATTACGGCACTCTTGAATTCGTCAACCCTTCAGATCGATACGTATACATTTCCCTTCGCGGTTTTCTCAATTCTTCGATACTTCTTTTCGCGAGAAATGAACGCGGCCTTACTATGCCTGTTTTGCGAACTGTGGTGACTGGCCAGCTGCCGCGCTGCGATAGGCCAAACCCCGAGTAGAAGAATGGTGGATGCGCTGTTGCTTGCCACCCCCCCCCCCGCTCCCGAACAATGTAGTACATGAAGTTGCAAAGTAAAAAAAATGTAGAAAAGCCACTAACATTTCCAATATAAACCGAACGAGAATCCGCCTCTGCTTTTTCTTCTGGAGTAAGAACTGCAGGGCTACTGGTACCGTTGCTACTTCTTGGAAGATTCATTTGACCCTAAACAAGATAAATTTGAGGCGAGGTCATAGCAGTGCACTGCATTTCGAAAATAAAAGAAGATATGACCTACCTCGATGTCGCTCTGCATTTGTTTTATTTTCCTCTGCTCTTCCTCGAACTCTTCCATTTGCTGTTCAATGGAAGATAACTCCTGAACCATTTAATCAATAACGAATTTCGCGGAAGGGAAAAGTCTTTTTAAAGTCATGACTCACAGCCATGTCAGCCACACTATTTCCTGTGGTGCTCAGGAGGTCATCATCGTCAAGTTTGATCGAGTCCTCCATATCACCCATTTTCTCTCTGAAACTATTTCCCATGAGAAATCGTTGTTGAAACAAATCGACTGTAAAAGAAGCACGGAGAAATCACATGAACGAACAAAAAGGTAATCCGAATAGGACTTCGAAAAATGAGGTCTTTGTAGACAGCCAGAGAAACTGCTACAAGAGATTGCTCGCGCACACAAGAAGGAGAGCGAACAAAGAATGCAAGAGAGATTCGGCAGGCCGATGAGTCGTAGCAACCGTAACCCAAGTTGATTGGGGCGCGGATTCGGATTGGAGCACGCATGAGCTGGTCCTCTCCCTTGCCTTGTTTTTGTGATAACTTTTTCCCTGTGGTACCTATAATATATCCTTTTCTAAAAGAATCAGCTGTACGACTTTCACTCATTTGAGATCCGAGTTATTGAGAACCCCATTTTGTTGCTTAATATGTGGTGTATAGCGTGCTGACCTTTATTCCAGGTTCAACTCAACTGTTCACAATTGCTAGTTACATAAATTCTTTAATTTGGAAGCTGAAAGGTTGATTTTTATACATTATCATCTAGTGTTTTTTTTCTGAGGGCTTGTCTTCCTCACAATTTCCTCGCAAAATGCGATTTTTTTTACTTCTTAGAAACCGTTCTGTTAAAACCATAAGAATCAGGGGCCATCTTTAGTCAGCGATTTAAGTCTAGTCTACACGTCCCCCTCCACTTTTTTTCTAGGGGGTGATACGACCCCCTGGTTCCTCCCTATTCGAGCTGGGGTAGAGGGGGTACGGGGGTGATACGACCCCCTGGTTCCCTCCCTATTCGAGCTGCCGAAGAGGGGGGAGGGGTAGCACTTATGAAACAGTAACAACCACGAAAAGTCAGCGACCTCTCTCAGACGATCAGAACGCAAATGCGACTCCCCTCTCCCAGCGACCAAATACAATCCTACCGGTTGAGGAATCTCCAACAACCATGTGCCCTGATAAGAGTTCACTTTCTAATGAGTAGGAGTGGTTAAATGGTCTACAGTGTCAAAGTAAAAAGGGGGAGATTGAATTTTACTCTGTGTTTTATCTCTGAGATGTTCTCCTCGAACGACCGGGCAGTGAAAGATCACTCAGTGCATTTTTCAGATATGCCATCGCCGTCTGAGTGCTTCTTGTGTGGTGAGGAAGTCAAACGCAGTTTGTATGACCATCTCTTCAAATACCACGATTATACGAAGGAACAGCTGGAGCGTCTGAAATGGTCAAGGAACGAAATTAGAAAACGGGGCAATGTGGAAGAGAACAACATCCTTTTCCGCTGTGAAAATTGCGAGATGGAGTTCTCACTGAAAAATTCACTGCATTGGCATAGAAAAAGCTGCCCAGAACAGCCACCATGCGAACCAGGTGACAGGATGAATTAGTGCTTGACAAAATTTCTTACGAAATGGCCGGAAATATGCAGAAAACGGAAGCGTAAAATGTCCAAAGTGTGAGGGTACGGTTCGGGATCTGAAGGAACTTGTGAAGCACTATTCGATGTTACACTGCATGGACGAGGGGTACAACGTAAGCAAGATATCATTCGATAGCAAAGGCGATTTCGAGGTTAGAGCTTTTTTTGGAATGAGATTCACAATATGAAGATTGCCAAGGAAATTCATGTTCTTAGGAGTGGATGAAACTGGCGCAGGATGCATCCATAACATCCTTCGTAGTCCGCAGCAAGAAAATAGGAAAGGGTTGTTACTCGCGTATACTACAGATGTCATCGATCAGGGCCATCACCTTCTTTCAGTCGCTTCGACAAACACTTGCAAACGTTCAGTCAGCCATTGTACCGCGTTTATAAATGTAATTTACCGCACAATCGCTGATTAGTTATTCAGAAATAAATAATCAAATTGCTTTAGGCAAAGTTTACTTCTGCGCAAGTTCATGTTGAATATTGCCTTGCACATGTGGGACATGAGCCCGATCCCGCTCTTCTATGGTTAGACAATTACAATGAACAGTTAATCGTGGATATGCTGAAAGAAGGGTTCAATCATGGGCAAGTGAAGCAGAAGATAAGAGAAAGATGCAGAAACTCAACTGAAATCAGTAGGACGGAGAATCGCCTGTTTTTCGTTACAGTTGGAGACATACGGTTTGACTGCACCATATTTATATCACTCGTTCGATTTTTCTTATAAGATCATTCGTTCAGTTCCAACATCATTATGATTTAGGGCCATCAGTAGGCGGAACAATCTATTCCCCGGGCGGCGCGACCTGAATGACTAACTTCTCTAGAGAAGCGGATTGGTGAAAGAAATGTTAGCGACTGGAATCCGCTACTATGCTCCTAGTCTCAATGACACCGGCGATGGATTTTGCCTGGGTGAGTCTAAAAGTTCATGCATAACTTTCGCGCATATTACATTGCTTTTTCAGTCATAATCAATGAAACGCAACGGAAATGGCTGACAGACTTTTCGCAAAGAGGTATTGGAATCGACGATACATTTAACGTGTCTATGTACAAGCTACGGCTTGCTACAATCATCGTAGCTGATCACAGTGACAGAGCACTTCCAGCTGCTTTCATGCTTAGTTTCAGGTAAAAACACAACGTTCTGCTTGGTCTGCACTACTAGATGACACCTGTATTGTAGGATGAGCGAGAGCGAACTTGTTACCCTGTTCGATAAAGTGAAAGAATTGGTTCCCGCGTTTGCGCCCGATTTTTTCATGAGCGACGACGCTGCATCATTCCACAATGCATTTCTTCGTGTGTTTCCTAATGCTCACACGCGGAAGATACTTTGTAACTGGCACGTATTGCAAGCTTTCAAGCGTTCTGCTAGGAAGAAATTGACGAAGGTGGGACCCATTACTCAATACAAGCCCGAAACGCGCTTTTCTATCATCTCCTTCCTTTGGCCGTCGTTGCTTGGGGAATTCATGTCAAGGATTCGTCTAGTCAGCAGATCATGCAAACCAGTAATTTTCACGAAAAGATATGGAGATACTTTAACGTTCCTTTTGAACGAGAGCCAACACAATTTAGTCGACTATTTACACCGAAACTGGTAAATTTTTTCACTGCTGAATTTTTAAAACTTGTCATGTACGTTCAGGACTCAACGAGTAGAGGAGTGGGGTGCCCACCATAGGAAAGGTGCGGTGATGAATACATCTATGATGTGCGAAAGGTGGCACAAGCACCTTAAAAGGGAAGTGTTCTGCTCCAAGAGCAAAATAAGAATAGACGAGCTGGTGGATGCTCTTATCACGACAGTGAAGGAAATGAAGGACGATGCTGCAGTGATAGTAAGTTTTGTTCCAACTGATGTCCAAAGCACTTTTTGGTAAAACCAGCTTTTTTCAGGAGCAAAGAGGTCTTGTGGAAGGTCGATGGCGTCTCCAGAATCACCACATTAGCCACAACAAGGCGATCAGTATTTATGGGAACATGCGAGAACAAATCCATGTTGTGGAGCCTGGGTTGTGGAAAGTGCGCTCGCATAAGTCCGACACGTTCTTCATGGTGGAGGAAGAACGTTGTCCATGTACGAAGGTACTCACCAGAGAAGCTACCCGTGACTGCTGCTGCAGAATCATTTGTGCAGGAACTAAATCACTGCCGCAAACCCGGTTGCTCAGCCTGTCCGTACTCGTTCTTTTGCGAATGCGATGAGGATCGTAAGGCAGGGATCTCCTGTATGCACATCCACGCTGTTAACTTATATGCATCGCAAGGTAGGACGATACAATGATGTCATAATCCTGTATGAAGCATCATGCGTTAAAGGTCGCCTTCCAAACATTGGAGCAATGGAGAATCTCGCTAGCAGCGTCGACATTGGATCTCCGGATGCCGCTCTCGACATACCGTCGACTAATCGATTTCAACCCTCCAGTGTGTCTGCTCAAAGCCGGTCTGATAGGAATAAGGAGCTGATTCAACAAATCGAGATGGTATTTTCAAAAGAATTCACATGCCTTTATAAAGCAGTATTGGGCGAAACGACTACTTTACAAGGAATACGCCGTTCTTCACTCATTAATGCTACGCGCTGCATCAGATTCGAGTGAGGAAACAGGAGAGTTTCTGAATGAAGCGCTTGCCTCCATGAAACGAAGCGTCGCAAAAGGAAGGCTTTCTATAACCGCCCCTGTAGCAAAGAAGAGGCACGTCATCGCACCTCGTCCTGAACTTCCGATGAGAGGTCCTGCGGCTGCAGATGCCAAACCAATTAGAATGCAGACTGAGCTGATATCCTTTCCTAGAATTTTTCCTCGGTTTTTTTTCAAATGACTTTTCAGACGTCTTCTTTGAACCGGAGGAAACGGAAGGCAAAAATTGAAACACACAAAGAATACGCGATCGCGGATGTACGAGTTTGTGGATATTGTTCCTTGGAAAATCCACTTAGTAGTGATAGCAATGACGTATACTGGTTGAAATGTACCTCTTGCAACACGTGGAGCCATCTGAATAACTGTGCTATATTGAATAGTAAGTGCACTATCTGTAGTTTTGGAACTTTGGAATACAGCGAGTGTTAGTCTAGATGCAAATTTTCGCCCTCATCATTTTTGTGTAGTTGTTTTCTGGAATATTTCCCTTATTTGTTATGGTGTACAGAGCTTGTTAAACTATGGGAATCATTCCCCCATAATTGTTATTGTTTACAGAGTTTGTTATACTACCGGAATAATTCCTCTTTCTTTCTTGTTGCTTTTGATCTCGTTTTTCGTACTGTTTGTAAGTTTCAAGTGATAAGGTTGAGTCGACTTCCCAGGGTAATCAAATATACGTGTATTCAAAAAAGCCAAAATGACTACTGGTAAATTTGTTGCTCTTATTGTGCACATATCACGTCATACAGTGTGAATTTATCTTGTTAATGTTACGATGCTAGGTGATCACCTCTAGAAGAATTGAAGCGTAATGTACGAAGTATTCCTTTCATTTTGGATGATAAACATAAATTCCGTAGTAGCCCTAGGGTTCGGGAGCCAACTTTGGAGAGTTTAATTCATTCTGCATAAAAGTCGGACTACTGGTAAATTTCTTGCTTTGTCGTGCTCATGTTATCACGTCATGTAATCATGTAAATGTAAAATTTGTGATGTTTGTGTAATCATACTACTTCATCTCTAGAACGATACCAATGCGCTTAGCATTATGTACAAAACATTACTTCCATTTGGTTAATAAACATCAATTTAGAATAGCTCGTTTGGGACAAAATGACAGAAGTTCCTCTTCACTCTGTATGCTAAGTCTTTCGCAGAGAAGCTAAAGTGATGAGGAACCACGTTACGAGAGGTCCTCTCTATCTAGGAGAATCTATTCTAAAATATGCCAAGTATCACAAGTTACAAAAACTTGTTCACCCTGAGTACCACACAGACCAACCTTCTTTGGAAGGCCAGCTACTCACTCCAGGCCAGGATCATGCGTGCTCCAATCCGAATCCGCGCCCCAATCACAACTTGGGTTACGGTTGCTACGACTCATCGGCCTGCCGAATCTCTCTTGTGAATGCGCCAAGTGTGAGACATATGCCATCGCAACATCGCAGAAACCATAAAGTGTAAGGAAAAGCAACTGCTAAGCGCAAAACACGTACAACTATGGAGGGAAGAGAAACGCAAGAACTACTTGAAGCCGAAACAGAAACACAACCGATCGAAGGCGTTCATCACTTCGCCAAGTGCATCGGGATTTTCTTTTCGTCAGAAGCGCGCCGCTCGCACGCGTCTTCGCATTGCGATTTGAGCGCGATATCTCCCGTACGCATTTGAATCGCTTTCCCGGTTACTTTACTGATTTTCGAAATTCTCGTGGCATTTACCTTATTTATTATTTCAGCTCGTTGGTCCCTTATCGTAGAAATACCAAAATGAACAAAATTGGGTCTCTGTGACGCTGTTTTTATATTGAGCACTACAAGTTTTTTTTTCTCGAAAATTTGGAATTGTCGAGAGGGAACTGTTTTGGTTCACTGGAAAATTGTCGTGGTTTGAACATAGAAACTGGTTTATTAAGCTGAACGCTTTTAAGTCTAAGCGGGCTACCCATCGATGTGGATGCTGTGGTTGAGGTTGCCTAAAATAAGGGCGTCGAGGCTAGACCAATAAAAATGCTAATTTCATAGGATAGGCTAAAAACTAATAGTATCAAGATTATATTTCGCTCACCCAGTAACGATTCAAGCTGAACCGGCCTCTGTCTCAGGCGTTTCAGGATTAAGTCTTTCGGGGACTCTTCTACATATCCGTTTTTAATTTTCCAGGGGCGTAAACTTCTACGCTCGTACAGTTCGATTTTTAGTTTACAAGGACGTTACCTTCAAGTCCCATTTTCTGTTTCTGTAAGCTTAATTTTTATTCTGGTGTCTAGAAGGCTTAATTCGAAGGTTATACCAAAAGGAGGGACTTTGTTCATACCCCGCATCGCGTTGGAGATTTGTGGCCCAAGGAGAATCTTGCCACTGAGAATTCGTGAAAAGGAGGCGCACGAATCCATTCTTCTAATTGTCCTTTTGAGCTGCTCGCGCGAAATCGATTGGTATTTTTTCCTCGGGTTTCTCCCTATTTCGCGATTCTCAGTTTCTCAAAATCGATAAGTGTACATTACTTTTCGGCAGATTCTCCGATTCTGCCGAAAAGTAATGTACAC
>MU932101.1:0-12158 GCA_036418165.1 Cooperia oncophora | reverse complement strand
AAGTTGGAACTGTGGCGTTGGGAGGGTAGTGGGTCCGCGACAAACAACCTTGTACCGGTATCGCTGCAAAAAAAAGTGTAAGGGAGGGGTCTATGGCGCAATATAAATAGATTCAGTGACGCCTACTTTCTCCCAGTGACTCCGCCTCCAGACTCCGCCTCAAGGCTCTCGCCTTTCAGTGAAACGAAGCTGCAGGACGAAAAAGCATGAAAATCGTCACTTGTACGGTCGTAGAGTTCTTATCGGGGATCAGCTGTGCGGATAAGGGCGTATTGTTGAAGATGGAGGTAATTGGGAACGTACAAAATGGGCTCGGAATAGGGCTCTATCTAGGGCAGTTGGCATGTTTTTTTCCTGCTTTTTCCTTCAGTACTGAATTACTCAGAGCCTTGTCGTTTATATGCAAATCCCTAATCCACTACCTGTGAAGGCGAATGATCGCGGGCTCTGCCTTCAAGGAAATATGCCCGTTGTGACATCGTTGCTGGAATTCAGTGTCGCCTACGAGTTTTCATGCTGTGAACAGCCATAGCTTTCTTCATCTGTCCTCCTCTTGTGAAACTAATATAGTGCCGAGATTAAGAAGACGTTTTTGCTTGGAAAGCACTCCCATTTTTTCTGCCCCAGCAGTTTCGAAAAATTCAAAAATTCCAGTTGTGTAAATTTTGTAGACAGCTTCAGGCGTACGAAAAATCCACACCTCCAGCGCACCACCGTTTCGAATGTGTTTAAAGATTTGAATAAGCTTCTGAACACATCTTTTCGTCGACTACTATAAGCAGTTCACTCGGAAGCGATTGGCATCACCTATGTATTGCGCCATGCATCCAGCTCCCACTCACAGGTGTTGGGAAGGTGTTACTCAGGATAAGGATTTTCGTGCAAGCAGATGTGCTCTTAGGGCTCAGAGAAAAAACTGCGCGTATACTGTGCTTTGGTTTAGGTTTTAACGATTCATGATTTGTAGTCAGTGGGGGGCGGCTAACCTAACCCTTTTTATCATATCGTTCTAAAGCGGTTACAGGGTCTTCGTTCAACCGGACATGCTCTCGCTGCAAGTGTCCAAAGCTATTTTCTCATGGCATCTACTACCCAGCAGTTGAAGGGAGAAAGGAAAGGAGGAGGGAAGAAAGAAGAAAGGAAGGAAGGTAAGGAAGGAGAAAGAAAAAGGAGAGAGAACGGAGGCTCCGCGGTTGGCAGGTGTCCTGAGACGCTTTGTTTGGGGCATCTCTCTTCTCGTACCCGAAGTATAGATCCCAAGCAGGAGGTGAACCTCGGCATTTCAGAGAACCTACCGTTCCTATCCACTTCGAATTGACTCCACAAGCTGAATAGACACCTAACCAGCTGACATACTACTATCCATATCGGAAGCGAAAAAGAGGCCAACTACTCCGGGTGACAACTGTTCCCGTGCCTCTCCTTCGTTCGTCTATTTCGTCAGCAACTTCACACCTGTCGCCAGGCCTACTTGGGAACGCCCCTCTTTGCCTTCAGTTATGGACCATAGCTGCTCACAGTTTGCTCTCTATGATTCGCGTTCCGCAGCGTATCTAAATCCGTAGCGTACGCGATGTATCTAAACCGTTCCAGCAATTCAACGGTCGCAGCTATCCTAATAGGGAGGTCAGATACCATCAAAAAGGTTAGGGGGTTTCTCTGGAAGTAGCAAACCAAAACAACCTCCGCTGTTACTTCGAGCGGACATTTTGCACTCTCGCTAGTTCCTTTTATCAGCTCATGTTACTCAATAGGTTTCACTTTGGTCATGCCTGTAACTTTATGAAGCTACAAAATCCTCTGAGCGAACTACTTTGGTCACAGTTCACAGGTCATCAAAAAGGTTGCCAGTATAATCTCATCTGGCTAGTACATATACGGTGTCCCCACTAAGCCGAATGCTCTGAACTTTCTAAATTAAGTGACCACCACGGATGAACCAGGGAGTTTAATCCGAGTTATTGCCACCCTTTAGCCATTTACCTCTTCTGTGAACCTCCTTCAAGCAACCATCAATCTTTGAGCATGAACTCTCTAGTAGGGAACACAAATTCCTTTCCAGCACTTATGTAACCACCTCCGCAGTTGTGAAAATAGCTTTGTTTACCTAAACAGGAAAACGCACTGTAAACAAGTCAATTGTACCCAAGTATGCAGAGATCCAGCGACGCCTGCAGCTACTTCTTTAAGCCACAATTCGTCCAGCGTGACCACTTATTATGGCTGATAAAAAATGAGCTGTAGCTGTATTACTACTCAATTTCTTCCATTCGACACCTGTATGGAATTGCAGGGCATTCCAGAGGCAAGTCGCTCAGTTTGAGTTGCTGTTCACTCCAAAGCCTTTATTTTATTTTTTGGATCAAAGAAAATGATACTATTAGGTTGTCCGGAAAGTTCTCAGCGTTTTGTGCACCTATTTTTTGTACATTCACTGCTGATTAAAAACTCATTCTGCCTTGCTTCTCAGTAGCACATCCTGTAGAGAATTTCTTGCGCTATCTGATGGTGTAATTGCCGTTTCACCATTGCTTGATAAACCCCCTTTTTTCAAGATTTTTTCAAGCATGTGAAAAGAGCACTTCGGACGATTTTTTTCTTCGACTATAAATTGGGGCAATCCGCAATCGAAACAGCTCAACAAATTAACCAGGTGTGGGGGCCCAATAGTGCTAGAGAAAGCACTGTGCGGCAATGGCTCAACAAATTTCGTTCTGGAGATTTCAGCCTTGAAGGTGAACCTCATAGCGGTTGACTAAAGCAATATCTGACGAGGATTTTAGGGGGATTTTGGAGGCTGACCCATCCCAAACAGTTCGAGAGATAGCAGAAGAGCTAGGCCTTGGCAAATCCACTGTTGCAGATGGTCTGGAACGCATTGGGTGAAAAAACTCGACAATTGGGTGCCCCACAATCGGAGTGACCGGCAGGAATCGGCACGTCTCGAGGTTCCTTCTGCATTGCTTTTGCGCAGCAGAAACGACCTGTTTTTTGGACCGAATTGTCAAAGCCTGGATGACGAAATGAGTCATTGTATGATAACAGGAGACGTTCCGGACAGTGGTTGGATTTCGACGAACCACCGAGGTAATTTTCAAAAGCCGAACCCTCACGAAAAAAAGATTCTGGTCACGGCTTGGTGGTCATCGGCTGGTGTGATCCACTATAACTTTTTATCACCAGGCTAAACCATCACAGCAGAACCCTACTCGTGAGAAATCGACGAATTGTACCGAAAATTTTGTCAGATGCAGCCAACACTTATCAAAAGAAAGGGTCCGATTCCTTTGCATGACAACGCCCGCCACACGTTCCGTAATGCCATGTTTCAAACGCCACACCCACTCTTCTTCTGGGAGAAGCAATGTAGCTAAGGCAGCAGTTTGAGCTTTTTGTGTATGGAGCCTGGCCCGCTCCAGAGTTGTAATCAGGTATTGTGGTGAAAAAATACGACTGACAATGAAACTCTATGCCACAACTCAAATTGTACGCTCGCTCGTCCTATGTCAAAGAAGAAACTGGAGGAAAAGTGTGTGTAACTTCACTTCATGGTTCTGATCCCTTGTCTATTGTGTGAGAAATGGGTCCGCTGCTGCAGTAGCGTGCGTCCTCTGCCGCCTAAAATGCAGGAGAGGGAGAAGGCCCTGCGATCCCTTAGAAAATCTGGACTTCGGTCAAAAATTTTTCTCGTGAGTTGACCAGTAACCCAATGGGAGCACATGTGGGTACATGTGGGTCTACAACCTCTCTCACGCTTCTGCCGTACAGACTGGTTGAACAGCGCTGTAACTGGATTATGGAATAGGTTGAATCATCTCGGCCAGGAAGCAGCTCATCCGGCTGAGATCCCCAGAAAGTGGCGAGAACCGTTCGCAATAGCAACTGCGTATGCAGATCCAGAAAGGACGGTGAGACTGTGATGATCGTGGGGTTTGCTTCTCCCTCCCCCGAAACAACGGAATTTCTTCTTCTCAGTGCTGTGGTAACCAACGAACCCTATTGTAATCAACATTACTCGATTGTGGGACCAAATGGTGGGGATGAACATCCCCCATTTGGTCCCACAATCGAGTAATGTTTGCCTACTCCATCACTGCTCAGGATCACACGTTTCGAAAATGACACTGCTCGAGATCCTGAAGCTTAGCTGAGGAATTCCACCACAGTCTTCGTGTAGCCCTGACTTAGCTCTTTCCGATCGCCATCTAAACTAATCCCACAGCGGCATCTTCGGGGTAAAAAAATACGATGCTTGATAGTACCTCGGAAACTACCCAGCTGCCTTTCCGGGCACAGAGCCAAAAGCTTCTGGAAGCAGGCAATAACCACTCATTGCGTGGGTTGGCACAGGTTTGCCAATGAAGGTAATAATATTATTATTTAACATCAAAATTGCTTCTCACTGGAATAAACTTTAACTTGAAAAAATGTCGGAAAGTCTCACGAACTTCTGGGAGGGAGGCAGGTAACACACAGATACCTGTGTCGTTTTACAGAACACGGTGCAAGTGCAGAAAGGGTCCCAGTAAAGGCTTTCGTACGCTCAGAACAATTTTGGGAAGTGGATTCCCCATCCTAGAGCCCCTCCCCTCTTTAATGGCCTCCCCCACCACTGGGATTTCCAAAAGAAGTAGATGGCGCTCTGCGAAACAGAAAGACGGCAGCTATAGGATAAATATCTCAGGTCTAAATGCACCCCCACAAAATACGATCCCTCTCTACGACACTTCTACCTAATCCAAATAGGGGCGACCCTTGCTGAGGATCGCCTAATTGGCCACTGGTCTACAATAGCTGTACTTCATTGGCTCACAATCAAGTCGATCTGGACGTAGGCCAGCCACAAAGCGCTTTTCTGGCCAGTGTTACTGGAGGAAGCGGGCCGCAGAAGTGAAGGTCGCTTCATCCACGCACACTCCTTTTCACCTAGCTTTTGCTATTGGATTGGTTCCACTACCTGTCTTTGACCTCTTAAATAAGTAAATGGTTGAAACTGAGTTAAAGCAAATAAATAAATAAATATATAAATAAATAAATAGATAAATAAATAAATGGTTAAAACAGTGAAGCTCTTGCCGTTGGTTATTTCATTTGAGTATGTGCCGCCCGTTTCACTTTCACCGAGAATCGCAGTTTTGCCTTTACAGTGAGCTGCAGCAACGTTGGTGGAGAGTCAGTATTTTGTCCTTGCAGACGAACCTGATACGTAGCAGTTCACCTATCACGGAGCGATGGAAGAAGGCTGGTGGGCTCGGAGAGAGCCACTTTGGGACTTGATCCCGCGATAGCGCTCGTGATGAGTGGACCACTTGTCACTAGAAGACTTCCCCTCTAATAAATGAAAATATAAATATATCCATCAAACATTCTTCATGTGACCCTAGCATGCCATACTCGAAACAGCTCAGTGTTCCTTTTCTTGTGTTATAGCTGCTCACTACCACCTACATACACTCCTTATCCCTGAGCCAGAGTAGGCGTGGCATGCACAGAACTGGTTACTCGTGGAATATTCCAGTCTGGGACAACTGTCATCTTGTTCTGTGTTGAACAGAGACACGACAACAATTGTGTCAAGATGAAAATATCTCACCAGAAGCAGTGGACACCTGTTAGGTTTGTTGGAACTGCGGCACGCCACCCGATCTCAGGGAATTCGAGTATACCTACCGATGATGTCGACAACTCCACTTTATAACATTTCCAGTGGCCGTTTAGGAAAAAATTTTCATGAAATTTCATAAAAATTTCTTTGGTTTTTGCGATGTGAAGGAGGGGAGTGTTCAAAAGAGTAATTCAATTTTCGTTTCACCTGTAACCTTCGACAACTTAAGCGGATCTTGCTATCCTCGGTCTATCCTTTAGAGCTAGGGAGGAGTGGCGAATTGGAGGGGGGGGGGGGAGGGTGGTGTTTTTATCAGTTTACAGCTTTTTCCACATGTATTCTGAGAGGGGAGGTGGTGTGTAATGGCAAATGGCACGCTTACCACGCGCACGGCCTGGGGATTAAATACCGGATCGGCTCTGTCCAGACAAACCAAGCCTTCTACCCTCCGGGAAACGGTAAATTGGTACCAGATTCGTCTGGGAGGATAAGAACACTGGCATGTACATCGGCTGGCCTCCGTAGAGGCCACATCGCAATCAGCAGGCCACTGCAATCCTGAATGGAAGTAGAATGCGTGTCGCATCCTTTGAAGGGAGATCAACGGCGAATAGTTTGTCCTTTATTAATCTTCATGGATATATGTATTTGTAAACTGTTTAGAATTTTTTCAAATTTTCTATATGCCTTTCCCGTTGGTGAAGGTGAAAGCGATGAACGGCTGGGTTTTGCTCTCGGAGAACCACCTCAGAATTAGTTTACATTATTCATTTTACGACTGTCGTAAGTAATGAGTTGTATAGATGGAGGATTTTTGAATAGAAAGGGCAATATATCAGACACCGTGGGGAACTCTTCTTTGGGATCAAGGGAGTCTTAATCTGGGAAAACGTCGTAATAGGAGATTGCAGTGAAGCACATTACGGGAAGGTCGATTCTCCAATGTCACTTGTTGGGATGGACTAATAAGGAATAGATGAAAGAGGTTCCATTCGGGTTTTCCTAGAATTCTGGTCTGTTTCCATCCCTTACTCCATTTGGGGCTCGTGAAATGATCTATACGAGTTACGGACTACCAGTTACGAGTATTTCCCGTAAACCATCAATTCATCATCACTTCAATGGAGCGAGCCATCCACGCGTATCGTCGTCGCTTTCATCACTTGCTATTTCAATGACTTCATCAACGTGACGAAAGCAGGAAGTGCTTTTCAAATGTTGGTCCCGTTCGTAAGGCGATCTTTGATTCAGAGTAATTATAGTACTTATACCTCCGATACTCTCTGGTTTAAATACCATTTTGAATTATCATGTTAAGGTGTTATTCGGTGAGCCGTTGGAGCGGTATACAACTACATCAGCAGGTATTAAGACGTATTACTTACAATCAAGCGCCTTCATTTACACCATTATGAACATACTCTTGATTCACATCGTTCCACTCATATGAAGTGCATTAGTTAACTGTAGTAGACACTTTAGCTTGATATTCTTCTTCTGTAAGTGTAATGCTTCGGGGTATGCTGACTCTGTAGAGTGTTGTTTGTTGAATTTCTCTAAGAGTGAAATATTATACAAGGGGTATTTTGGGATTCTGAAAAATGCACTTGATTTCTTAGTGACCTTAGTGGGCCAGGAAAGAAAGAATTTCAATTAAAGTTCAGCGAGAGTGAACAGAGAAGAGAAGGAATAGAATGTGACAACGAAGATCAGCAGTCTGTTAGGTGTAATGTTGAATTTGTATACACTGGACACGTTTGTGTTGCATCTCCTGCGGAAGTCTGTGTACACTTGCTGCATCTTGGCTGTCGTTTATGTCATGTGCCCTTATCGAAAACCAACAAGACGTTGCTTATACCAAGATTCTATCATGCGCCTTTGTAGTGAGCTAATAGATTTGAGATGAGAAGTATAGGTATTTTGGTCGATGAAGAATAGTTCTTCAGAGGATGCATGCAGTTGAGGCCTCTTACAGGGCTTCAGCTCGAACAGATAGTGTTGTTAAGAGCGCAAGCAGCCTACGTCAGGGCACATCGTTGGTTTGGGGATCGCCAAAGGGGGGTGCGTATTTTGGCCGCAGGAGGGGGGGGTGTAGTGAGTGCGGCAGCCGTAAGCGCGCGCAACTGTCAATGTAATGAGTCCTGTTACATTGCGAAACTTGCTTTGTAAAGAACTCGATAATGCAAAAAATTAGTACAAACTTTATTCAACACAATCCCGAAAGTAATGGAAATATTAATAAGGTCGAATATATCTCGTAAGTCGTTGGTGACTAAACGTCACTCAAATGTGTATGGCATGTCGCGTGCGCTTGCGCTGAGCGAAACCAGTTTTTTTTCTCGAAAAGACTAGGACTACATATGTTCGTATAGAATTTTTTAGGAGTTGTATCCCATTTATCGGAGACAGAAATTGGCGGAGCAGGAATCTGGCGGTCGACAGGACATGTTTCCATCATAACCGACGAAAATAACCTGTAAACAAGTCAAGGCTCGCCATGGACCACTGAACCCTATAGACACTTTGCTCGCGTGTGAAGCATTAACTCACGGTTACATCCCATCATTCTGCGGCGGACGAGTCGTTGGCGGCGCATCCAAGTCAGGTGATGACGGCGTAGAGGAACCATATTTGGCTCCTGCTGCACATAGGATACGTATTTTTCATCGCGTTTTGGTTATTAACAGCTCACGATTGAAACTGATACACAGGAAATGGGCTTTCGGCAGCTCGAGTAGCGGCGAGAATGCCCTGCGGATCTCATGAATCAGAGAATTCAGTAAACAGTTAATAGGTTTTTTTAGAAAGAGCAGTCCTTCCATCACTGCGAACGTTTCAGATTTGGATATTGATGTTTACAAAATATATTTATTCAGGCGCTGTTCGAAAAAATCCCATATCGAATCCCTATCGCATACTTCTCTGTGATCTTTGCGGCCTTCATGAAGTTCCAGCACTTTTTGGGAAGTGCAAACCTTCCTCTACACGAATACGCTCTCTCTTCCTCAAGGTGTTTTGAGGAAGTTATGGTGTTCAAGATCCTTACTTTAGCTGAAATCGCATTTGCACATGGTGGTCCGCCAGAATCCTTCCCCCTACCAATCGTAATCAGCTGATTTGGCTGGTTTTGCTCTCGTTCGTATGTTAATCTCTTGTTATACTCTTCGTTTATTCGAATAATTGAAGTATTTATTTCTCTCATTTACCTGAATACGGTGTTAAGCGTCAGAGCGCGGTCGCGCAACATTTTGCTTGGGCCGCTCAGAGTGATTTTAGGGGAAGATTTTGTGCTTATTTTTGTTTTTTTCCTTTTTTGAGCAATTGTGTAGGGTACCAGAGTTTGTTTTGACTCGAGAAGGGTGGGTGAAACCTAATGGCCTTTCTTTTCTATTTCTTTCTGAATCAGGATAGAAATGAGCAAAAAGCGAGCAGGATTGTTACTTTTTCTATTTTTCGCGCTTACTTATACATACTTAATGATGTTGGTTCGCTCATGGAGAAGAAATTCATACGTTTATGTATAGGGGGGGCGTACCGAACTGCAAAAGGGGGGGGGGTCCGTGGGTTCCAAAATCCGCCACCAATGAGTTGCCTAACTGTTGCTCCTGGCACAAATTTTGGGTAAAGGTTAGGGAACGTCGGTTTCGGGAACTTTTGGAAAGTGGGTAGGAAGCGTGGAAAATCTGAGAAGTTAGGTGGAGAAGGGAAGGGTGGTATTGGTTCGCGGTTTTTCCTGTTTACATGTGCTACTGGCTCTTTACCCCCGCTCCCGCTCGACGGCTGGATTCGATGAGGGGGGCGGAGGAAGGGGGTATCTACACTCGCAAAAAGGGGGGAGGCGGACTGACTAGATCAATAAATGATGTGCGCCTGCGCTAGACGTGAAATTTTTTGGTGAAGGAACTGAAAATGTGCGAATTTGGTAGGTAGTTGTGGACGTAGTGGGCCGCTCCTCCAGGAGGATGCGTACTGACGGCCACCATTTCTCAATCGCGATGCTGTACCCTGTATAGAAGTGAAGCTAATCGTTTAAGCAACCATTGTTTTGTACATTAAGAGGGTGGGTGTACAACTCGAGGCAAATCCACCTTTGATGCCTATTTCAATATCGAGACTCTAGCTATAGAAGTGACCTTTAGAAGCTTTTTCATTGATGTAGGCCATCATATTTCTGATGTTAGGCCCATCAATATTTCAGCTGATAGGGAGTCAGTCACCACGTGCCGTTTGAAGAAATTTCTAGCTCGCAGAGCTAAGCGTAAAATGTCACGTCATTTCTTAGCAAAAAGAACATCTTTGGTGTTTCACAGGCTAGTCCGATTAGAGGTGACCAAAGGCGAGCTAAGCTATTTCAGAGCCGCTTCCTAGGAACTATCTGACGTCATAACCCATCATTGCGCTCAAAATTTCGGACCTGATCTCAGTTTCTTTAACTCTCGCCTTTGTTGGTAACGTATTATTTTTCAAGGATATGTTATTATTACTGGTGTTTTTTATTGCACCGCAGTGGTATTCTACGTAATGAACCATTACGACGACAGCCAATGGTCTGGCTAGCCAGCGTGGGTGCCGAATCGCCTCCTTGGAGTTCGACCAATTTGGTCTTCCAGAACTTTCTCTGTATTCCACAGCAATCGAAGTCTGAGATAAGATGAGGCACATATCGAAGGACAGTGGTATTTAGGGGGAGTTATATGGAAAGGCAGGAATAGCACGACATGTCCTTCTGTCCTCTCCGAAGCATTTCCAAAGATTAGGAAGGGCCAGCCTTCGGTTGTAGCCTGTCCTATTGACAAGAGTTAAGAGTTGTGCAGGAAATATGCTGGAAACCAATTCAGAACATTCAGAACTATCAAAGCCACTTTCTCGATGAAAGGGCGCAGCCAGACACGCATGACTTAACATAGTGCCCTCCCCTTCCCAAGCCACGGCTGCATGACTATCACTTCGCTCTAAGCGGATTCCTCGACCGTCTGGCTCTCGGAATTCATTCCGCTGTTGCTGGCTGATATTTGGGCCATTCGAGCACATGCAAGGCTCTGCTCAAGCCTTTACGACCACGTTATCCAGTCATATCTCGTCTGCGTTCCTGTGGCAACTTCGTTTTTATGCATAGAAAAAACATTCATAAATGCCAATACCATTTAGTGAATGGAATGGTACCCGGCGCCCTTAGAGGGACATAGTGTAGTTGACTTTGTTTCAGCTGTGCTGCGTGTTGGCATTGGTTGTTTCCTCGAACCTTTTCGAGAAACCAAGTTTTTCCGTCCTCGAAGGGACTTGTACTGGCTTTCTTAAATACGACTTCCCCCCTCCCCCCGCCTTATTCTGCTTAACACTGATCTGAATGCTCATCTCTCCTGCGAAAGCGAGCCGGTGTAGGACTCAGTGTTTTCTTTGCACTTCTTCCACAAGGTTATCAGTTAAACCTCCAGGTAGAAAAGGCCGTGGGCGGGCCCATCCCGCCCCTCCAAACCGGCTGAATGCAACGAAGTCAACTATCATGGTAACGTCATACACAGTCGTTAAGGATGTCCTATTTCGACGAATCGGAAACGTTTCGTAAGAGCGTCAGAGGTCTATGACTGTTGTCAAGCCCCGCCCATAGATCAGCCATCTTTCTTTTACTTCATTTCACAGTCGCTTATGGCGCTGTTTCGCCGGTCTATGGGCCTTTTCATCATTTCGACGTCTGTTTCTTTCAGGCATGCTCCGTGTTTCGTTTCCTTATGCTTGCACAGTGTACAAAAATCTGGAGGAGCCCTCCCGAGGGTGGGGAGCCTTTCTGTTCTTTGCTTCATCGCTGGATTACGATGCATTCGCAATCCTATATAAAAGCCATTACGCCCCTGGCCCTCAGAGGGGTTGAATGGTTCAGAATATGCTTTTTCTAAAATCTCTTATCGCAACGTATACGATTATTTTCTCTTTTTCGCTTATGCCATCATGTAAGCTATACAGGAAATGGGTTTCACGAGGAGCAATGGGTGGGAAGGCAGAAAAGGAGGGAAAAATAAATATATCAAATAAATTTTCCTACTTGTGGACCGGAAATAAAACGTTTTGTGTCTGCCTTAGCAGCTTATTTGGCTCATCATTGTCCATCTAAGTGATTGGCAGACCTTAATAGCCTGTATTATTTGTTATTTGTTGTTATTTGTTTTCATGTTAATAGAACGATCGCTCATTAAAGATAGTTGGCGCCCATCCCGTTCAAGCATTCAATCGGGAGAAGTGACGTGACAAAATAAGACAAGCGGAACCCCGCTTACAGAGTAGGACAAACGCTGAGGAGGAAGAAGAAGAAGCTCACTCGAAGGCAGTGGGCACGAGGTGCGGATGGGTGGTTGCTGACAGCACTGCTGGCTGAGCGGGACAAACGCTGAGGAAGAAGAAGAAGAACGCTTATTCGAAGGCAGTGGGCACGAGGTGGGGATGGGTGGTTACTGGCAGGCCACGGCTGGAGGGACCACGGGGGGTTCACACTCAACTCAGCTGTTCCACCAAGAACGTTGCAAAAAAAGGGACAGTACTGAGCACACGCCCGTCGCCC
>MU932100.1:0-11792 GCA_036418165.1 Cooperia oncophora | reverse complement strand
CAACTGCCTAAGCTGAACAGAGTCGCTCACACGCTGATTCTATCCTTTCAAGAAACCCACAGAGGGCAGAGGCGTTCGAGCAAGTCCAAACATGATCCCTACCAACGACAGGGCGTCTGAGGGGGCATGGCTTGGAGCGCCGCCAGACAAGACTTCACACCAGTTCTAGCGGGCTCAGGATAGCGTCATTGGTGGGAGAAGGGCACCCTGACTGCGTTCCAATACGCGCCGCGTCGCAAGTCCTATCATTTGCAAGATCATTACGTATAAAATCAAGAACCCAGGAAAAAAAGCTCTGATCTACTGACTTTGTCCTGAAGTGTAAGGGTGACATAAGAGACGATTTTCTCTTGAAAAAAAAGGTCGCTGCTTCTGCAAGACTAAGAGGTCATAGGAGGTCCAAAAGGTCCTGGAGAAAATGAAGAATTCTAGAAGAGTGGGGAATGGCGCGCCTACTCATCCTAAACTTTTTTCGCTTCGCTTTCTTTCAGTGTTATTACCTTGGCTTGACTTGTTGTTTGTTTGCTTGTTGTTGTTTGTTGTTCTGTTCTCTTTTCCTCTCTCTTCCTCTTTTGTTTTGATTTTTCTATCTTTCGCTCTCATTAGCTCTACAATCTGATGCTCATACTGTAGTACGTTTCAGGATGACGTCATTTTTCACGACATGGGAGCTTTTCAAATATCGATCGACGATCAGGTTACTATCAACTCTCTCACGCTTTCCAAGGACTGGGTGAGTCTTAACAACAACATCATTTAATGGTTTATTTTTGTATACATTAATAGATTCCTAGTATGTTCCATACAATTTACAATAGGGGTAGATTTTGGAAATAATTATCAGCGGACCATAATGGTGCAATGTCAGCGTCGCGGTATGCGACGCGCTAATACTCAGTGTTTGGCTCTGTGCATACGCGCTGCAAACACGCCACGCACATGTAACACCATTGTGGACTGTCGCGTAGGTTCTAAGGAAGACTAGATGAACATGATAATGAAAAAGAAAATTGACACAGTGATAAAGGCGATCAAAATACCCGATTGAAGAGAATGGCGAGAATGAGTGACGTCATGTCGCAAAAGTTTGAAAATAAAGCGATAAAAAAATCCAAATATAGAATTGCGACACGGTAGTAGCATTATGATGATCACAGCCGTAAAAACGAAGTCACAACTTTGTACAAGAATTATCGATTCGTATTGATCGATGTTGGTCAGGATATCGATCCAAGTGTCTCGCCCATTGCCCATGTGCCCATTTTCATTTCACGTATGATGAATGACACAAAGTAATTCCACGCGTCCAGTGCAGCTTCTTTCTCCTGAAAGCTCCGGAATAGAATACTATAATAGTGATGAACATATTAGTACTAGTAAAAACAGAACAGTAAGTGAAAATAGATAAATGAAAAAGCGCTGTTCCCTCGGATGAATAGTGGTTGTGACGATTTTTGTTTAAATATCAATTTTTCCAGTTTTTTTTAAAATACTATTTTCCGAGGTTTAATAAGCTCCGGGTGAACTGAACCCAAAGATAGGTCTGACTGCCTTGTTGGCAATTAGCGTTACGATAAAGCCCCCCCCCCTAACAGGCTAGTAGGGGTCTTCGTTCCTCCCACGCGCACATGGGAGGTCTGAAGCTCTCACAGTCCTTATTCCCTTCTTCATACGCTCATGGGAACTTTAAACCTCCCATATACATACGTGTAAAGAAAGACTGGGAACCTTGCCAATTTTTGATCTCTTGGCTATTTTAGTCACTTTTCCGCTTGTTTCCGATGGCAATTTTTTCTAACCAGAGCGGTATCCAGTTTGTGTTGAGGGAGAAGCCTTTTGGACTAACATTTCTCCACCCGAAAAAAAGAAACTAAGAAAGATTAGATAGCCACGACAATAAAATAAGAATTAATAAATAGGTGCTTAATAACATTAATTAATAGGTGTTTATCAGTAATTTTAGTAAGAATAGTTTACGAGATCCGACTGAGGTTTTCAGTTTTTTTTTTTTTTTCAAAGTTTTAAGAGTTTGGATTTTACTTCTGGCTGATCTCAAGAATTGTGGAATGGAGCTGAAAAACTATAAAAAAATTGATATATAAATAAAAGTTTGTATTTCCACTCGTCAGCAGTGATGCGTATGTTGTAAAAAATCGGAAAATCTCCTTTCAACTTTTCGGACCCATTCATTCGGACTTTTTGGGCCCTCTTCGGCTTGGAGGTGTTGCGTGGTGGTGGAATTTTCCACGTTCACTGCTTCCCATCGTGTTCATTATTTTACAAGAGTTGACGGCTGTTCTTTACAAGGGATGACAATCAGCTGCTACAAATTTTGGTAGTCTCACGTCATGGCTCCATAAGATTTCACAAATCTTGAATCTCAACCAGTGTACAGCATCGTGATGTGGGAAATGGTGGTGTCAGTGGAACCCCCCTCCCCCCTGAAAGAGGGTTCCTAGTTGCGCCAGTACGAACCCGCCCCTTCACCTCAACACCCTCCATTTCTCCGTTGGCGGGGAGGGGAGTAAGGTCGTTAACAACTACTACTACTTTCAACTATCAGAAACAGTACTTATACTGAACTTTGGAGGGGCCACCAACTAAGCAAGCACATTATTGGTTGGGGAGTTTAGTCGAGTCTGTACGACCCCCTCCCCTCTCTGGCCTTATCGTCGAATCTAGCCGTCGAGAGGGGGTATATATAGTACGCATGAAACAGGAAAATCACAAAAAGTCAACCACCGCTCCTACAACGCCAAAACGTAAATACGACCCCCCCTCCCAACAATGACCAAGTACGACCCCTCCCCCCCCTTTACAACGTCCGTGAAGCGAGAAAATCAACTATCAAAATAAATTTTCCCAGCCCAAATACGACCCCCTCTCCTGGCGGCCAAATACGACCCCCCCTATTGGGGATTCCCCAACAACGATGTGCCCTGAACTAAAGGTGGGGAGGGATATATAGCAAATGTGAAAAGGGAAAAACCGCGAAAAGTCAAGAACCGGAAAATTTTTTTCCATAGCGGCATATTTCCTCAAAGGCACATACGACCACTCTCCTTCCCCAGTGGTCAAGTACGACCCCCCCTCCTCCTCCCCCAGCGGCAAGTACGTCCCCCGTGTTTCACAGCAACGATGGCTTTGATCATGTTCCCAACAATGGGAAGCAGCGAAGTGTGAAATGCCTTCCCCGTAGCCGAACAGCGCCCTCTCTTATCCTATATTGTTATTTATTATTAGGTATCACCATTGTTATTATTAGTTATTATTATTATTATTATTATTATTATTATTATTATTATTATTATTATTATTATTATTATTATTATTATTATACAGCCACATGTTACTCAGAAGAGGTGGATCATAAGAGACAAAAGAAAGATGTCAGAGGTATTCTTAGGCTTTTAGTCATTCTTATACCTCATTAAAAAGGATTGTTTACTTTCTGAAAATGTAAACAACTCACATCATGACTCTTGAATTCGCATTCTGATATGATGGTAATTGTACTGGATTTGAACTCGCGCCATACTGCAGATGGGAATGGAATTCCGTGTTGGAAGTGAATTGCTCCAACGCGACGAATTCGCATGACGATGTACTGAAACCTCATCATCATTAATAAACACTTTTATCTTGATTATTATTTTTTACGTATTATTATCAATATTTATTATTAGCTATCTATATATCTATCGTTTACCCTCTGCTCTTTCGCAAAGCGCAATCTGCATTACCCCTACACACAATAGAGTCATGGGAAGCTCCGCCCCAGATTACCATTCCCACTTTTCGCCTCAACCGCAAATATGATTTGAAATTACTGTATAACCCGGTCCTTTGTTAGAGGGGTTATTATGTATCGTGAGATGGTACTGCTATGAAGTTATTAGCCGCATAATTAATTAGGAATGATTGCACTGTTTGCTGTCTCATTGATTCTGAACAGGCTATTGAATCCAAAATGGCTTGAAGGCGGTCTATGGACAACTTGAACTTAGTCCCTATGATACTGGCTACAATTCTGTTTTTCTTCTTTGCTGTCGTGTCTCCGCGATTGTCTATGACCATCGTACCTTACATGTTCCGAAATTTATTATGATAAGTGGTCCATCCAGCTTAAAAACCCCGCCTCTTGACAAAGCTCCTCCCTTAGCTTGTCGCCATGCCCCTTTGCACCCTTTGATGCTTTCACAGCAGCTGTCCTCTAATTCTCTGCGCTCTAGCCCTTCCTTGCGAGAACTCCTACAAAAAATTCCACTTGTCACGTGACTCTTCTGAATCTTCCAATTAGAAGATGGGCCTTGTAGGCGACTCTTTTCAGAATATTCCTCATCCCCAGGGAGATAGCACTTCTTCCTAATCAGGAAATACAATATAAAATTATTTATTTAGGATATATTGAAAGAGGACAGGAGGTATTGTAGTGATAAGTATATAGCGCGCTTACCACTCGCGCGGTCCTGATTTGAAATCCCAAGTGGACTCTCGCCGAGGCCAATAAGCCTTCTACCCTTCGGGGACGGTAAATTGGTACCAGAGAACACTGACTTGTACATCGGCTGGCCCCCGCAAGTCATTGTATAGGCCACATCGCATTCAATAAGCCACTACGATTCTGAATGGGAAGTAGAATGCGTGCCGCATCGCCACTGAGAGGATTGATCAACGGCGAAGACTTTATCCTTTATATTGAAAGAATCTAAAAAATAGGTTCACTCACCTCCTCGGGTTTGCCGTCCTTCATCATTTTTATGAGTTCACCCATGAAAGCAGTAATTCGTTGTGCCACTTCCATGAACCTGAACATTCTTTGTTGGCTAGGTTGAATCGAGAAGCTGAACGTATCCTCATTACCAAGCGGGGAGGGTATGATGGAGAGGGGTTGATGGGAAGACAAACCTATCTGACCTGATGCATAAGTTTCTGTACTAAACGGTCAGCTGTTTTCTGAACTAGTCACCAGTTTTGGCTGTTGCTAGTTGACCCTTTCCAAACAACATTCAAGAAAGGGTCGTGAAAAGTAGCTGCATCACCATACGTCTTACACGTGAAAGGATTCCTATGTTAAACTTTCTCTGGGAGAAAAAGCCGTCCGCTCTCGGGTGGGAATAGATATAAGGCCAGCCCAAAAATACAGCAAATTCACGCTGGCTCCCTCCTTCACAAAATCACTGCATCATCAAAAGTTTATGGGCTGAATAACACATTACTAGTGTATAAGCCGTACTCATGGCGCATTCCAAAATTGGACTGGATATTTTTCCGAATTAGAGAACGACTCGGTTTGAAGAAATACTTCCCAATAGGTAAAGCGAGTGCTCTCTGGCAGCTTGAATTGTTGGGTAGCTCCCAGCTTCAGAAGTCTCTTGTAATTCCAGAAAGTGAAATCTTAACACAAATGAGGAAAACAAAAAGATCAAGTCACATACTTGGTGTTAGTGAGCGGGTCGAAACTTCTGGCGCTCCCATTGGTGAATAACGACGGCATTTCAGCCTCTATCTGTAAATGGTTATTATGTTCAAACTGTTTACTGTTTAGGCAAGCACCAACTTGTTCGTCAAAGGCACATTTCGCTACAAGAAACGTGGAATTTTTCTCATACAGTTGATATTGTCACAATCTGGCGGAGCGGTGCCAAGAGGGACGTGGAACGAGCCCGCCCGTGGCATTTGCTACCACTGGTTGCTTTCTTGAAACGGCCACCATTCGAGGGGCGGTGAACTACGACTTTGTTGGTGTACAATTTTCTTCGCTAAAGAGTGCTTGGCAAGGACGCTAGAGGCTGGGGATGTGTCTCAGGCTCCACCCACTGGCTACCCGCCCATGTCCGCAGAAGGTGCACAGTATTTCTCGCTCTTATCTTTCGGGCGCTCAGTGTTTCATCGCTGAATGTTCATGGAATTCGAGAGTTGGCCCGTTTAAAACGCGCACAGTTCGACGGTCAACTCCGCGATCGGCTGCCGCCCAGACCAGTCACTCTCCCATCCCTCCGGGGTCAGTAAATTGGGATCAGGCTCGTCTGGAAGTATAATAACGCATTGTGCATCTATACTCGCCCCACATGCAATTTTATAGCATTAATATAGTGTAAATTGATACCAAGATCACATAGGAATGCTACTACGACTATGGTTGAAAGCGGAATGCATGGCGCACTTAAGAGGGGCTGAGCCCACGATCGGACGTTTTACCCCCCTCTGCTCATACACTGCATAGGATTGAAGCCCAAAAGGGTTATTCAATGCGCTCAGATTGTTCTTTCTGGTTTCTCCTCATAAAGGAGTCCTTTACGATCGTATTTTGGCCCATACTATTGCTATGCGAAATGTGCCTTCAAAAGAAGTTTTCTCTAGGCAACCTACCTGACTCACTTTGTCGTTGGCAATGATTACGAGATTAGGGACCCGAAACACGGAGAAGAGTGTGGGCTGACGACGAAGAATTGAGTACAGTATCCTCATTCCAGGATTGTTGTCGTTGTCTCGTTTTGGAGCGGTCATGGATCCTTGGTTGCCCATCTGCCATGTCGACGACAATATACTGAGCCGGTCACCGAGTAGTTGCCTAAACCGGAAAGGATTACGATAAGGTAGCAAGCATTGGGTGAACTTATGTTAGTCCGGGATTGGTAAAATCGAAGGACCAGTGGAGAAGATGGACAGTTTGAGTCAGGGCTATGGACCCTGTGTGAGGCCAGGTTTCCTCCTTTCATACAAAAGTATAGGAGCACTAGAAATGGCTCCAAATGGGGGCCATGGCCCTCTGCCTGACTGTAGAGGAAAGATGAAAGCCCTCAAATGCCACACACACGGGCCGCCAAGCCGAGAAGGTAGGAGCGGCCCTAGTGGCGTAACGGATAGCACACTCGCCCAGAAAAACGTAGGGCATGGGTCCGAGCCCACTGGGATTAGACTTTTGCCCATAAGAACATCCCTGTGGTGTCATTTCACTATAGTATAATGGGTGGAGCTAGGCCTATTGCTGTGCCTCTTCTTTAAGAGAAGGGTGTAAGAGTTAGAAATGCGCAGTGGCCGCCTGACTCCGCCAACTCGACCAGCGTGAAAGTTATAATAAAAGGCTATCTTACCCCGAATCGCAGACGGTCTTCTTCCGCCGCATCGTTTTCCGTTCAACTAGTCGATTGTTTAGCCATGTACTAGCTTTCAGGAAGATCAAGCTGTTGGTGGCCGAATTCAAAATGACAAGAAAATTCGAAATATCCACCAAATAGTAATTGTAATCGCCGACAGTGACTTCGACCAGATCTAACTGAAATAGGAATACCTGATATTTTTTTTGACTACAGTATGATACACTCATGAACATGATGAACACTCTGTATCCCGGAAATGGGGTGGGCGTGGCTGCGTTCTTCATTTGATCTTGGCCGTGACTACGCTTTTGGTAGGACAATTGCCGCTCTGGAAGGGAGTGTTTCTACGGCAAGAAGATTTTTTTCTCTTCTAGTCACAATTTGATGAATGAGCGTGCTCGTGTGAAGCCAAAATAGGCATTTCCAATAATTCTAAGGAAAGTGGGGTGCGGCTCAATAGGTTCGAGTTGCGGCGCAGCACGCACAGCAGGCTGCCAAAAGCAAGGCGATTGACTTGAGTCTATCACCCGCCTTTGTTACCGCCCGCAGTCATGACTAGTTTCGTAGTAATGAACCTAATGGCCGAGCTCTTCTTGTATTTAGTGGTTAAGCTGATGTTGCGGCTAGGGAACGCCATCGCGTTGTGATCATTTTCTGAAAATTACGACCCCCCCCTTATTCCATACTAACATAAATAATAATATAATAATATATAATCCATAAATAAATATCCCTCCCTTTATGGGAGTTGACCCAGCCCTCTGTCCTTCCTCATCGAACCGAGCCGTCGAGCGGGGTCGTCAGAATTAAACTATCATTTTCAAGTGTCGGAAATAGTAGTGCGTCCGTGAACTGACCAAGTACGACCCCCCCCCCTTTACAGCGTCCGTGAAACAAGAGAAATCAACTATCAAAAAAATTTTCTCTGACCAAATACGACCCCCCCCCTTGTGATGATCACAACGATGGCGTACCCTGGTTGCGGCAGCTAAGTAGTGTAAGAAACCACTCACCACAAATGTCAGACTTCTAAAGCATAAGAATTTTGACACCAGCATGATAGAGATGAGCGTCTGCAGTATCTCTCTGTAATCAGTTTGTAATAGGTTGTAAATGAAGAGCTTGAGGACGGTCCACGATGACCGTACAGGCAGGATCGAACCAACCAGACCGTAAGGCCTGATCCCACCCATACGACCATCGTGAGCTGTGTCCCCAGAAACGGTAGTGTAGTCAGGATTTACTAACCTGGATGCGTTACGGTCCAGGAAGTGATCGCTCATTTGAAACATTTGACGCCGTGTTCGATTAGAGCCGCGAAGCATGAACACTGTGAGCAGGGTTAGGACTGCAAGTAATACTCTATTAGCTTATGTTTCAGGTGCTCAATTCGAGGTAGTGCGCTAGTTTTGACTGGGTTATTGACTCATTGAGGTAATTCTTCATTGGCCAGAAAGCGTGGGTACTGGTTGAAGCAGGGCGCGCCCTGCCGTTGATGAGAAATTTCGCGAAAGACGACCCCTCCTCAGAGTTTCCTTCACTTGTAGACACCTTCTCCCATTCCTCCTACCCTTGTCCGAATTTTTCCTAAATTCCTACAACTTTTCCGGAATTTTTCTTTTTGCCAGAATCTCTCCCATTTTTCCTCCAAAACTTCGGGGTAGAGGGGACTGGCGCACTTGAATCGAACAAACGAAGCGAGAACCGAGAAAAGTTTGAAACCTAAACATCTTTCCACAAAGACAAACACGCCCTCCCCTTCCCTCCGGCGCCAGATGCGATGCCCCTCCCTAGAGATCCTCAGAGTACGACTCGCCCCGGTCTGAAGGCAAAATGGCACCCAAAAACGTGGAAGCGTACTGATCAAAGGAATATTCCCTTCAGCCTTTTTTAAACCAAAAATATCAACAGGAAAGGGTTTTTTTGGAACTTCGAAAGAATTTGAAGATCTGAGCTTTAATGAACGTTATTACAGTTATACAAAATGACTTACTGAGAATGCCAAGATTGGGTCCAATTGAGACGGCAATCATCCGTGAGATCAGACGGTATAATGCGTAGGCGTTTTGTAAGCGCAATGCAGTAGGGCGCACCTAAAAAGACTAGTTTAGACAGGGGGTCGGTACCCTCCGGGGCTGCAATGGACTCCTTGTGGAAACTGGACTATTCTCACGAGGGTCTGATTTCTGTACATGAATGTGATTCGCCTATCCAGGAACTCCACCCCTCTTTAAGGGCAGTGGGCACGACTGCTGAAGGCGGGCTTTCTTTGCCAGCGTGCCTGTTGACCACTCCCCACACAAAGCATTAGACCCCCTTCTTCAGCTATTCAATGAGCTTGGCATAAGCGCTTGCCCCGACCGTCGTGCTCACAGCCTAAAGGGCGAAAGTCCTCAGCTCTGTTGAGGTAGTCCTTTTTCCGCACAAGAAGTCTTCGAATGCCCCTACGCCCCAAAATGAAAACCTCAAAATGTTTGGGAGTGAGTTTGTTAGTTACTTAATGACATACCGAAATCGCTACGCGATTCTCCTCTGCCTTATAGCACAAGTAATTGTAAAGCTCAAAAAATGCTGGAATATTTAGTAGTACAGCTCCAATTGACAGAGCGATAGGCATCCGAAGTAGTCGTCGATATGTCGAGCAATACATGAATGATATCCGCCGTTCACTTCGAAACGAATGTACCAATGCTGCTGATCTGAAACTGGGTTTATATAGATTTGTGTAAGCCAAATGGCCATTTGGGGGGGGTGCAAATCGATGGGTGATAGGGTTCGCGTAGGTTATGAAGTCCAAGCGCAGTGTTTTTCATCTTGAATTAGAAGGTGGTTAATACCAGTTGCCAATGTCATTCTTTCCTCGAAATGGCAGAAGCCTCAAATTAAAGCCTGGCCTAAGCAACCACGCCCTGACCTCGGTCTCGTGATGAAGGTGGGAAGGGGGGGGGCAGCCGATGTACAATCTATTGTGGATTCACTAAGTGTTAACTACTCTATTAACTCTACTATATTCACCATTTGCTGTAAGGCTGCGTTCATACTTCGACGCAGTCGCGCGTAGAAAAGGGATGGGATTCGTTGCGCGGTGTATCGATAATCGTTGGACTTCTGCGGCTACCATTTCAGTGGCACTCCGCGTAGAGATTCTTACAACGGTTGCAACTGTCCAACGATTGGCAGTGGAGCGCGGTCTGTTGCTGTCACATGATTTCCAAAGTATTGTCCAAACTGATTATGAACAAACCTTGGCGTTCTGAACGGGTCCCTCGTAGCCATAAATCGTTGCCAAGTGATAGCAACAACGCACCATGTCTGAAAGAAAGTCGTTGTGCTGTCAGAACAAAAGTAGGAAGTATTTTAGACTTCTTGTCAGAAAACCTGTAGAGCACTGACCGCTGCTGTATTGGCGATTTGTGAGAACGGATGGAACCAAGGCATAAGGACGTTCAGCCAGTCGGAATTGATGGCTATCGGTAGCTTTCGAATGGCATAGTAGAAAAACGCGCACCATAGCAGTACCGTATCCCAGATGGCCAACGCTATCAGCGACACAGCCAACACGACGCCTCGATTCTGTAATTGGAAAAGTCTGGAAAAGTCTGAGAGTCGAACTACATGGCTACCTAGCCTATCGTAATCTGGTAGTAGTATTTCTATGACTGTCTACCGGCTGGGGTGGGCAAGGCAAAGTTAGAAGGTGAATGGGTCAAAAAGGCAAAGGTTGTCAACGTATAGGTCAGACTTTTCCGCAGCGACACTCTTATCCATGTTATTCAGCACCATTTAATCAACCTAATTCTTCGATGTGTTTTGGCAGAACTAGGGAAGGACTAGGGCTCTGCTCCCAAGGGCCCTGGACAGGATTATCGCAGAGAATCGAGCCAATATTTGTACTTAGGGGTACACACTTCGTGAAGGAGTTCCCAGAAAATATAGTGCTCATGAGGTTTGACGCGATTAGCGGGCATGTTCCTCATACGAATGAGGTGTGGTGTTCGTGTTCATATGGTAAAACGTCCACGAGCTCAAGTTCTGATTAAATCCACCCCAGAATGGAGTTCTCGAGAGAAGCAGAAGTGACCCCGTGAGTTGATGAGGCCACCTCCTGTGGATCGACCACCTCACCCATAGGACTCAGAAGCGCTCAAAATCAAGTCGAGGTCATTCATGTTGATCACGTGGGTACTTCAAAGTGGAGTGAAGCCAAATGCACGGCGCATTCAGAAGCGCTTGGCTAACCAAGCACTTTTTGGGGCGGTGTTCGGCTGGGAGGAAGCACGTCTTGAAGTTTGTAACTATTGGGACGCTATGAAATGGTGAAGGTGAGCCACTCCAGGAGTGGAAGTTCACAGGTCCTAACAAGGCCGCTGACTGTCATTTGGTGCCCTCACCAAGCCGTACTGCGCCCCTTCCCAACACATACGCGATAATGTCCCATCGGTGTGTAAAGCGAGTTTCCAGTTGGAACTGTGACCACCACCCGTGACCGTCTATCCCCACTGAGAGACCCTGATTTTGGTACCAATCAAGTTGCGCACTTGGATGGACATTGATGGCAGCCAGATCTAACGTGTTTTGCGCAGAAAGAGGTTATTAAGTGGAACTTCTGTTTCGATTGGTTTAATGCTTGGACTGAATCGTCGCTTTTAGAGGCCTGAACATCTTTCGGGGACAAGATTACGGGCCGCT